>PVJN01066078.1:0-10093 GCA_004026805.1 Lasiurus borealis
TTAGGAAACCACCATTGTAAATGCTGTCCATTGTTGACCCAAATGTCCTTATGAAGTCCATTACTACACATATCCACAATGAAATATCTACTATAGTTAAGCTAATTAACATATCATCTCCTCACATAGTTACTATTTTTGTGTGTGTGTGATAAGTGCATCTGAAGTCTACTCTCTTAGCAATACTGTTCAATACAGTATTGTTAAATAAATCCATCTTGCACATTAGGTCGCTAGACGTAGTCATCCTACAAAACTGCAAATTTGTACATTTTTTAAAATTTAAGACTAGATTTCCATTGCATGGATTCATGCACTGGTGGGGTCCCTCAGCCTGGCCTGCAGGGATCAGGCTGAAACTGGCTTTTTGAAATCCTCCGAGGGGTCCCTGATTTCAAGAGGGTGCAGGCCAGGCCAAGGGATCCTACTGGTGCACCATTGGGCCAGGGAGGGACTCCAGGAGGACTCCAGGGTATGTCTGGCCCATCTCACCCAGTCCCTACCAGCCAAACCCCAGGAGCAAGCTAATTTATCAGTTGGAGTGTCTTCCTCCTGGTGGTCAGTGTGCATCATAGTGACTGATCAAATGGTGAAATACTTAGCATATTAGGCTTTCATTTATAGGATTCCACATATACATTAGATCACATAGTGTTTGCCTTTCTATGACACTTAACTTAGTGTCCTTCAGTTTCATCCATGTTGTCACAAATGGCAGGGTTTCGTTCTTTCTCATAGCTGAATAATATTCCATTGTGTGGTGTGTGTGTGTGTGTGTGTGTGTGCGCATCTATGACTAAAGAAAATCACACACACACACACACACACACACACAAAGTCAAAGTCATAATGGCAAAGAGCAGAGAATAGAACAGTAGTGACTAGGAACTAGGAGTGGGGGCAGAAGGTGTAGGAAAAAGGGAGATGTTGGTTAAGTGGTACAAATTTGCAGTTATGTAGGATGATTAAGTTTAGAGACCTAATGTGGAAAGCATGATAACTTTATTTAATAATGAAAAGAGAATGCCCAATGAAAAGATAAATTATTTAAATTGTCTAAAGAAGAGTGAATATGGAATTTTTATTTATAATTTTTGAATTTACATTCATATGTAGGCATTTTTAGTATTAGGATTAATTCATTGATAGCTTTTTTAGTTTTCTCTATATTTTTATGTTTCTATTGATTATTAGTATGATAGAAGTTTTTAAAAATCTGTGTATTGGCAATTTTATGTTCTTTTCTGAATTTTCTTTTTTTATTTTTAAAAAATATTTTATGGAGAGACAAATTTCTTATCTAACTTTTTAAAACATTTATAGGTTAAATTTAGCACTGACCAACTAAACAGATGCTAATCATATGACTCTTGGAGGGAATTAACAGGAAAGAATAATTTAGTAAATACATTGAAGGGTATAAACAGAAAGGTGAAATAATCAAACCTTATAAGATTTTCTGGAGAAAAAAATTAAGTAAAGTAAAGAACTTAGAGTATTTTGGAAACTAAATGAAAATAACATATCTAAAAAAAAAAATGGCGGCAGAATAGACAGATGTGTCCTGAGCCTTTTCCTAGAGCAGATAGAAAGAACAGCTGAGGGTCGCATGGGGAGTGTTCTTTGGTGAATTAAGGGACAACTATACTCCAGGAGATGGTGGGGGACTGCTGGATGGCGCTCCCCTGACCGGGCAGCCCCCACTGCCGCTGGGTTCCCTCCCAGTACCACTGGCTTGGACGTGGACACCGAGCCATCTTGAAGGGGAAAGTGGATGTTATCAGAAGCCTGAAGATCTATAACTACTGCACCCACCAAACAGTTGCAAATCCCAAAACACCGGTCCCCAGTTGGTGCAAACACATGGATTTAGAGGAGCTTTACACTCTACCACAGAAAGGTCAGATTTTGCCTGGGATAAGGTGAGGTCTCTGGTCCTGGAGGACAGAGAAACACATGCACTGCAGAAGCTGGAGACTGAGGGAAGTCTGCACCTAGAAAAATCCATGGCTGTTGGGGCTGGCGTGATCCATGAATGTGGAAGGAGGTCCTCAGAGCTGCTAACAGAAGGGATCTCTAAAAAGCAACTGATTTTGATCTGACACAAAAGGACAGCCTAAAAATTTTAAAAGTGTGCTGGTGTTTAGACACAAGAAGGAAAAAAAGACTACACAGACTTTCATGCAGCCCCAAAGTATGCACACTTACACTTTTTCTTCTTTAAATCCTTGCTTCTGATTTCTAAGCCCAATCCATAGGACCACCCAATTGGGGACACCCTAAGAGACTGCAGGGGAAAGTTGTTTTTCTGGAACCTGGGGATCAGAGTGGGGAATAACCATCAAAAACCATCTCTGGGGCAACCCATTCTCACAAACCAGTATTGAGTGCCACAGGGAAAGCAAGATCTAAGCATAGGCTGGAGAGGATCTATAGACCTGAAAGTCAATCCAGAAACACTGTCACCCAGGGGCTAAATCACAAAATTACTCTTGAGTAATCACAAATAAAGGAATACAAGAAATTAAGACACACTGCCTGCTTAAAAATCAGGACTAGCTTACAACACGGAGGAGCAGTGGAATTAGGGAACTGCAATGCTGTCCTGACTGGGAAACAGACATATCAAACAGAACAATAGAGGAAGTAAATGACCTTCACTACTGCACATTTTTAAAAATTTTTTAAATCGTTTACTTAAAAACTAATTAAAAAAATTTTTTCCTCACTTTATTTTACCTTTTTAATTATTATATTTTTATTTGCAATCAGTATTATTACTGCTACTATTGTACCTTTATTTTTTAAAAAGTGTCATTTTATTTTCACTTTATTTTACTTTTGGATTAATGTCCTATATTCTATTTTCATCTTTCCTTCAGCATCATTTTACTCTACCTCAACTCTATCTTTATGCTATCACTCTCTTCCTAACTTTTTCCCTTTTGTTATCCTGTCTCTCTTACCCTTTTCTGGCTTTAGATTTTCCCTATTCCTTTTTTTGGCCCTCTGTTAAAATTTTACCCTACTTATATATCTAATTTCTAATCCCCTGCTCCAAGTCCTTACACATCTCTCTTTTCTCTGTCTTCACTATCCAAAAAAAATTATTTTTATCTCTATCCTTTTGTTGTTGTTTGCTTGAATGTTGATTATATCAATTTTTTATGCTTGTTTGTGAGATTGTTTTGCTTATTCTTCCTTTTTGTTTTATTTTATGTTTGTTTTGTTTGGTTCATTTTTTGCTTCTGTTTTCCCTCACCTTCCTTGATATTAGTTGTTTTTTTCAGTTTCTATTTATCTCCAGGTACTTGATGCTAGCATTTGTTGGAATTAGTGGCCATACTATTAGAGTTTTCTCCAATATATATGTAGTTTGTTCCCTTTTTTCTTATTCTCTTTCTTTTCTCTCTTACTTTTTTTTTCCTTTTCCCAATTTCATTTTTGCATTTCTTTCTTTTCTTTTTTCTCTTCTTCTTTCTCTTCTATTCTCTAATTTGCCTTTCTATCATAGTCACCTTTATTTGTGGTTATTAATATTGTGAATACATTTCTGTTCAGTGCCTTGTGTATTGTACCTGGTAGTGTTGTATGTTGTGCTTTTAAATCAACACAGGAGAGAGAGAATTACATAACCAGACACTTGGAGAAGACAGACTATGGGAAAACAAAGACACAGCCAGCATATGAAAGAAAAACAGGTATCACCAGAAAAGGAAATAAACGAAATGGAGATAAGCAACTTATCAGAGAAAGAATTCAGAGAAATGGTCATAAGGAGGCTGAAAAAAATGGAAGACAAATTCGACAATATGAGTAAGAACCAAGAGGAAATGGAAAAGAACCAAGAAGAAATGAAAAATGATGTTGCTGCTTTAAAGAACTCAATAGAAAGCATCAAGAGTAGACTAGAAGAAGCAGAGGACCGAATCAGTGAGCTAGAAGACAAGTAGAGGAGCTCCTAGACAAAAAAAAAATACCCAAGTAGAGGAGCTCCTAGGGGAAAAAAAAAGCAGGAGGAGAGCCTAAGGAAACTTTGGAACAACATGAAACAAAACAACATCCACATTACAGGAGTTCCAGAAGGAGAGGAAACTGAGCAAGGAATGGAAAACTTGTTTGAAGAAATAATGACAGAAAACTTCCCTGATATATGGAAAAAAACACACACACAAATCCAAGAAGCTCACAGAGTCCCAAGCAAAATGAACCCCAAAAGACCACACCAAGGCACATTATAATTAAATTGGCAAACACCAATGACAAAGTAAAAATCTTAAAAGTGGCCAGAGAGAGACAGAAAGTTACCTACAGAGGATCCCCCATCAGGCTAGAGGCTTATTTCTCAACAGAAACTCATCAGGCCAGAAGGAATGGAATGAAATACGCAAAGTCATGAAAAGGAAAGATCTGAGTCCAAGAATACTGTACACAGCAAGGCTATCAATCAAAATTGAAGGTGAAATCAGAGCTTCGCAGACAAAAAAGGACTAAGGGAACTTATTACCACCAAACCAGCAATGCAAGAAATACTAAAGGGTCTGCTGTAAAATAAAGAGATAGGAAGCAAAGAAGGAAGAGAGGGGTAAAGAATAAAAATGGTGACAAATAAGTACCTATCAATAATAACATTAAATGTAAATGAATTAGTTGCCCCAATCAAAAGACATAGGATAATGAATTGGATAAGAAAACACAACCCATATATCTGCTGTCTACAAGAAACCCACCTCAGAAAAAAAGATGCACACAGACTGAGGGTGAAAGGATGAAAAAAGTTTTTTCAGGTGAATGGAAATGAAAAAAAAATCTGGGGTAACAATCCTTATATCTGACAAATTAGGTCTCAAAGTGAAGGACATGACAAGAGATATGGAACGCCACTTCATTATGCTAAAGGGAGCAATCCAACAAGAAGAAATAACTCATATATGCACCCATCAAAGGAGCACCTAAATACATAAAAAAACTCCTGGAGGATATCAAGGGAGAGAATGACAGCAATATGATCATAGAAGAAGACTTTAATATCCCCACTATCATCATTGGACAAATCCTCCAAACAAAATATCAGCAAAGAAACATCAATCCTAAATGACTCACTAGACCAGATGGAATTAATTGATATCTTCAGAACATTTCACCCCAAAGCCACATAATACATTCTTCTCAAGTGCACATGGGTCATTTTCAAAGATAGACCATATGTTGGCTCATAGGCAAAGTCTCTTCAAATTCAAGAAGATAGAAATCATATCAAGCATCTTTGCAGATCACAGTGGCATAAAACTAGAAATCAACTACAATAAAAACAATCCAAAGAAATCAAACACATGGAGACTAAACAGCATGCTATTAAACAATGACTGGGTCACCAGAGAGATCAAGGAAGAAATAAAAAACATCATGACAACAAATGACAATGGAAACACAACTCTCCAAAATCTATAGGACACAGAGAAACAGTCCTGAGAGGGAAGCTCATAGCTCTCCAAGCCTACTGAAAAAAACAACAACAAGAAATAATGGTAATAAATTACCTAACTCTATAACTCAGAGTTAAAAAGGGAGCAATAAGAAAAGCCCCGTTTAAGCGGAAGGAAAGAAATAATAAAGATCAGAGCTGAGATAAATGACATAGAGACCAAAAACACAATACAAAAAGATCAATAAAACCAAGAGCTGGTTCTTTGAAAGGGTAAACAAAATCAATGAACCTCTAGCCAGGATCACCAAGAAGCAAAGAGAGAGAACCCAAATAAACAAAATCAGAAAAGAAAGAGGTGAAATAACAACAGACCCTCACCAAAATACAAAGGATTGTTAAAAAATACCATGAACAACTCTAGTCCTACAAACTGGACAACCTAGAGGAAATGGACATATTCCTAAATATAACCTTCCAAAACTCAATCAGGAAGAATCTAAACATTTCAATAGGCCAATAACTATGGAAGAAATTGAAGCAGTCATCAAAAAGCTTCCAGCAAACAATAGTCTGAAGCCACAGGGCCTCACAGGGGAGTTTTACCAAATATTCAAGGAAGAAATAAAACCTATCCTCCTCAGACTATTCCAGAATATTCAAGAGGAAGGAACACTTTCAAGCTCCTTCTATGAAGCCAGCATCACCTTAATACCAAAACCAGATAAAGACAACACAATGAAAGAGAATTACAGATCAATATCCCCTATGAACATAGATACTAAAATCCTCAACAAATCTAGCAAATCAGACCAGCAGTACATCAGAGAGATCATACACCTTGACCAAGTAGGATTTATCCCAGGAATGCAAGGATGGTATAATATCTGCAAATCGATAAACGTGATATATCACATAAATTAATTGAGAGATTAAAATCACATAGTCATAGCAATTGATGCAAAGAAAGAATCTGACAAAATCCAACACTCTTTCTTGATAAAAACTCTCAGCAAGGTGGAAATAGAAGGTTCATACCTCAACATAATAAAAGCTATATATGATAAACCAACAGCAAACATCATACTCAATTAGCAAAACTAAAACCATTTCTCCTAGGAAAAGGAACAAGACAGGATGCTCTTACCTCTCCTGTTCGACATAGTACTGGAAGTATTGGGCATTGCAATTAGACAAGAAGAAGAAATAAAAGGCATCCAAATTGGACAAGAAGAAATAAAGCTGTCCTTATTTGCAGATGATATTGTCCATAAAAAAACCCAAAGGACTCCATCCCAAAACTAATAGACTTAATAAATGAATTCGGCAATGTAGCAGGATACAAAATTAATGACAAGAAACCTATGGCATTTCTATACACCAATAGTGAACTTACAGAAAGAGATTTAAAAAGCAATCCCATTTACAATTGCATCAAAAAAAATTAAGATATCTAGGAATAGACTTAACTAAGGAGGTAAAAGACAAATATGTGGAAAACTACAAGACACTGAAAAAAGAGATAGAGGAAGAAGTAAGCAGATAGAAGAACATACCATGTCATGGATTGATAGAATCAACATCATTAAAATGTCCATACTACCCAAAGGAATCTATAGATTCATTGCACTCCCCATTAAAATACCAATAGAACATTTCACAGTCCTAGAAAGAACTCTCCAAAAATTCATCTGGGATAAAAATAAAAGACTCTGAATAGTTACAGCAATCCTGAGAAAGAAGAACAAAGTAGGTGGGATCTCAATACCAGATTTGAAACTGTATTACAAAGCCACTGTTCTCAAAACAGCCTGATACTGGCACAAGAACAGACATATAGATGAATGGAATAAAATAGAGAATCCAGATATCGACCCAGAGCACTATGATCAATTAATATTTGACAAAGGAGGCATGAACATACAATGGAGTCAAGACAGTCTCTTCAATAAATGGTGTTGGGAAAATTGGACAGACACATGATAAAAAGTGAAACTAGATCATCAACTTATACCATACACACACAAAAAAACTCAAAATGGATACAGACTTAAACATAAGATGTGAAGCCATAAAAATACTAGAAGAATCCACAGGCTGAGAAATCTCAGACAGATACCGAAGGAATTTCTTCACCGATACTGCTCCTAGGGCAATGGAAGCTAAAGAGAAAATAAACAAATGGGACTACATCAAAATAAAAAGCTTTTGCACAGCAAAAGAAACCATCAACAAAACAACAAGAAAGCCCACTGTATGGGAGAACATATTTGCAAATGTTATCACTGATAAAGGTTTAATTTCCAACATCTACAGGCAATTCATATAACTTAATAAAAGGAAAATAAATGATCCAATAAAAAAATTTGGCAATGGACCTAAATAGAATTCTTTTGAAAGAAGACAGAAGAAAGGCCAAGAAACATATGAAAACATGTTCAAAGTCACTAATTATCCGAGCGATGCAAATCAAAACAACAATACAGTACCATCTCACACCTGTCAGAATGGCAATCATCAACAAATCAACAAACAACAAATGTTGTCAAGAATGTGGAGAAAAAAGAACCCTTGTGCACTGCTGGTGGGAATGCAGACTGGTGCAGCCACTGTGGAGAACAGTATGGAGTTTCCTCAAAAAACTAAAATTGGAGCTCCCATTTGACCCAGTAATCTCACTTCTAGGAATATATCCCAAGAAACTAGAAACAATCAAAAAGGATGGATGCCCCTCTATGTTCAGAGCAGCACAATTCACTATAGCTAAGATTTGGAAACAGCCTAAATGCCCATCAACAGATGAATGGATTAAACAATGATGGTACATCTACACAATGGGTTACTACACTGCTATAAAAAAGAAGAAATTCTTACAATTTACAGCAGCATGGATAGACCTGAAAAGCATTATGTTAAGTGAAATAAGCCAGGCAATGGAAGAAAAATACTACATAATCTCACTCATTTATGGAGAATAAAGAACATTATAACCTAATGAAGAAAAAGATAGATACAGAGGCAGTAAAGCACCAAACAGTGAGAAAGCTGGGAGTGTTTAGGAGGGAGGGAAATAGATCAACCAAAGGATTTGTATGCATGCATATAAGCACACCAATGGACACAAGACACTAGGCAGGGGGGGAGGATGAGGCCATGGGACAGGGGGTAGAGAGGGCTGGGGGTAGTCAATGGGGGGAAAAAAGGAGACATATGTACTAATATATGTATTACTTTAAACAATAAATAATTAAAAAAAGAAAAAGAAAATAACATACCTATAACTTTCCCCTGTAGTAGTAAGTCTCTCAGGTGTTTAGCAGGGTTGGTATAAATGTTACAGAAACTGATTTTCAGTTTCTCTGTGAACAACCTGTGAGAGTAGAACTTTGGGCATAAATGATCTCTGTTTATCCTATGAAAGATAAAGGTCCTGATCATGTTCTCCCTGAATGAAGTTTCTCTCTACATCAGCCGACCAACATGGTAATTAGATTAGGTCCATTTTTCAAATTATTTTTTAAAATTTTTGTGCTTTTCAATTATTTATTTATTAAATTGATCGTCATGAACATACCGGTTTCAGATCTATATATTGCACTATGTGCCCATCACCCAAAGTCAAATCTTCTCCTGTCATATGTTTTGAAGTCTGTGTATACAGAATCCCTCCCCTTTACATCATTTCATTGATACTGTCACCACCCTCTCTGAGTGCTTACTCTATACTAAGCACTTTTTAATCATAATCCCAGCAAATTCCCACAAAGACTGGTTGGTATTATCATCAATTTCATATTTTAGATGAGTTACTGCTCCTAGTCACAGAGCTAATCAATAGTGGAACTAGGATTTATATTTATATTTGCACTAGAGGCCTGGTGCATGAAATGCATGCACTCGGTGGGTGGGGGTGGGGGGCGGTTCCTCAGCTCAGTCTGTGTCCTCTCACAGTCCTGGAAGCCCTTAGGGGATGTCCAACTGACGGCTTAGGGCATGAGGAGTGGGCATAAGTGGGCAGTTAGATATGCTCAGTGCTTTCATGGCATTGGGAGAGGCTCCTGCAACCATCGCTGTGCTTCTGCCTGAGTGGTGCTCCCCCTGTGGGAGCATACTGATACCAAAGGGCAGCTTCTGCCTTGAGTGGGATTGGGCCAAAACTGGCTCTCTGACATGCCCTGAGGGGTCCAGGATTGTGAGAGGGTCCAGGCCAGGCTAAAGGTCCCCACTAGTATACACTTAGTGCTGGGAAGGAATGTGGAAGGTTGGCCAGCTGGAGAGGGACTGTGGGAGGGATCTAGGGCATGTCTGACCCATCTTGCTCAGTCCCAATTGTCCAGATCTCACCCGCAAGCTAACCCACTGGCAGAGTGACTGTCTCCTGATGGTCAGTGCATGTCATAGCAACTGGTTGACCAATAGATTATCTGCCCCCTGGTGGTCAGTGCACGTCATAGTGAGTGGTTGAGTGGCCTTAGCATATTACACTTTGGTTGGCTGACTAGATGACCAGATGACTAGACATTTAGCATATTTGGCTTTTATTATATAGGCTGACAGCCAAGTTTATAATCCTAACCACTACCCCACATCACCTAAATGGATCAATATTTTTATGATCCAGCATTAGTGTCAACAGTGTTCATCCTTATACAAAGAAGACATTAAAAT
>PVJN01066079.1:0-10059 GCA_004026805.1 Lasiurus borealis
TACCTCACCTAACTTTAATCTTCCTGCTGTAATTTCACAGTCTGTTTGAAGCTTTACTGCCTCTGTATCTATCCTTTTGTTCATCAGTTTATAATGTTCTTTATTATCCACCAATGAGTGAGATCATGTGATGCTTCTCCTTCATTGACTGGCTTATTTCACTAAGCATAAGGCTCTCCAGTTCCAACCAGGTTGCTGCTAATGGTAAGAATTCCTTCTTTTTAATGGCAGCATAGAATTCCATTGTGTAGATGTACCACAGTTTTCTGATCCATTCATCTGCTGACGGGCACCTAGGCTGTTTCCAAATTGTAGCTATTGTAAATTGTGCTGCTATGAACATAGGGGTGCATAAATCCTTTCTGATTGCTGTTTGTGGTTTCTTGGGATAAATTCCTAAGAGTAGGATTACAGGGTCAAATGGGAATTCCATTTTTAGTTTTTTGAGGAAACTCCATACTGTTCTCCACAGTGGCTGCACCAGTCTGCATTCCCACCAAGAGTGCACAAGGGTTCCTTTTTCTCCGCATCCTTGCCAACACTTGTCGTTTGTTGATTTGTTGGTGATTGCCATTCTGACAGGTTAAGATGGCAATTTTTAAGAATTTTAAGTCATTTGCAGTTCCAATTCTTCATTTATAATATTTCTCTTCAATTAGCTAAGTATGTGATTAAAATGTTTAAAAATACTTTTCATTTTATAGTACACTAGAGGCCCAGTGCATGAAATTCATGCATGGGGTTGAGTGTCCCTCAACCCATCCTGCACCCTCTCCAATCTGGGACCCCTCAAGGGATTGATGACTGCCCTTTTAGGCCCGATCACAGTAGCATACATGGGCCATTGGACATCCCTCACACAATCCAGGACTGTTGGCTCCTAACTGTTCGCCTGCCTGCCTGCCTTCCTGATTGCCCCTAACTGCTTTTTCTTGCCAGCCTGATCACCCCCTAATCACTCCCCTGCCAGCCTGATTGCCCCTAAGTGCCCTCCCTTGCAGTCCAGAGTCCCTCTTACTGCCCTTTCCTGCAGGCTCAGTTGCCACCCAATTTCCCTCCTCTGCTGACCTGGTCACCCTTAACTGCCCTCCCCTGCAAGCTTGATCTGCTCAACTGCCCTTTCTTGCAAGCCTGGTCCCTCCCACCTGCCCTCCCTCGCTAGCCATCTTGTGGTGGCCATCTTGTGTAAATCTAAATTCATTCCATGTAGTTTTTAAATGAAACATATAAGTAGATATTATAAGAAAATTGAACAAAATTATTTCCATAATTTCCCATTTAGTAAAATAATATTGTTAAAATCTATAACTATTTTATATTTTAATAAAGATATTCTATTCTATTCTACATTTCAAATTGTATATTGATGATATAAAGTCTATTTTTACTTTTTCCACTTAATTTTATTAAATAACAACTGCATTTTTATTTGTTAAAATAAAATGTACTATTTCAATAAAAATACCATGAAAAAGATAAAAGAAACCACCAAATTTTGATAATTTTAAAATTCTGAGAAAATTACTATAAGCATTTAGCACATTTTTTCCAAGTTTTCTCTGTACATACTTTTCATAGCAATTTCAGTCTTTTTTTTTTTTAAGTCTCATTACACATATAAACTAATGACTAAAATTTGGGGGCATCTAAAATAATATATTTTTGGCAATCTGACAAAATAAAATAGGTATAATTTTGATTCATTAACACTGGATGGCAATTGCTGTCTTGGCTGTTGTCATTTTTTTTTTAATTTGACAATCTAAGGGAAAAGAAGTCAGTACTTTTGACTAAATAGTTAGGTGTTGCATGTTTTAGAAATTCTTGAGGCCGTGGCAAACATCTTGAAAATTGCTGCTTTACCTAAGTGACAATAGACTACATATATATAATTTTTATGTTTTGCTTTTCTGTTATTATTATTTTTGGCTTATAAAATACATGTTTTCCTGTGGAATTACTAGCCTCTTAAAATCCTTTTTAAAATTTATGTGTGGGATAGAAAGTCCTATTAGATGGATATATCATAATTTGTTTCACCAAATTATTTTTACATATTTTTTCTAGTATAAAAAGTGAACATCTTTAATATAAATGATTTTTACTCATTCTCCTCAGTTACCCTATGACATGGAAGACATTCAAGAACAGAGATTTAACTGTATATGTTTCTGTTTTCAGAATATGGCAGGCAGGCTTATTTGGAACACTCATACTGGTGAAAATATTTAATAGTGATAAAGCACTAGTGGTTAATCTATCCCAGATCATCACTGATGGATCAAAGCACTTATTTCCCAGCTGCCAGTAGAGCTGTCTTGCCCACTGTTAGACCTTTCTTGAGTGCAATTCTTACTAATCAACAAGGGCAGATCACAAATGCTTGTTCTCTCATCAACATTTTGCCATTGCAACTTCAGAGCTTCCTAAGGGATGAGGCAAAGTCTTGTTCTCCTAATTTCTTTACATGTAGTATCCCCTAGAGCACTCTTCTATAAATACCCCAAGAAAAATCTATCTCCAAGTCGGTTCCTCGGGAACTTGATTAAACACATGGAAGTTGACATATCTAGCATAATGTGAACTTTGGGCTTTGAGATATAGCCAGGAAAGAGGAATGAAATAAACTCCCAGGGCCTTTTCAAGGTGAGAAGGAACACCAATAAGGAAACTTCTTTACCTTAAGATCAGACCTAATGGGCCACATATACACAAAACAAGCTTGAAAACATAGGCTCTTATTGAGCCTATAAACACAGGCATTAGTTCTTCCCAGTCCTTCAAACATACAGACAGTGCATGCATACACAGTAATACAAAAAGGTTGTTTTGATGCTGAAGAGAGCCAAGGGGACAAAAAGCTCTTCTTATTATATCACATGCATAAACTAATAAAATAAGAATTTCCAGGGCAGGGACAATGTGTTTGATATACTTATATCCTTAACACACCACAATAGAGTAGTAGATATTTGCCAAATGAACACTTAGTAAATAATTATGATATGTACAAAGACCTGAAACCAAACAAAATATATTTAAGGGAATAAAGTACATTTGAGATTGCTAGAGAATATTATAAGGCTAAGTGATGATATGTGTTTTCTTGTTGGCATGGTAATACAAATCTATTTTTTTCAAATTACTGCCCTAAGGCTTCCATATTCAATAACTAAAGTTAATATTAAAACAAGAGTGCTGAAAATTTCCTTGTTCTTTGAGACATACAGTGACATGTAGTGATTTGAGTGGCAGACTAAAGATGGCCTGGTTAAATGAGCATGACATCTGGTCATTATACTAACTTCATTATGATGAACAGCAGAAGGTAAAATCATTTTTTTCAAAAAAAAAAAAGGATACACAATAGCACTCCTTCCTTGAAGCACATTAGTCTTCTTAAAATATACATACAAACACATATGTCTCAATAAATCATTGAAACAAATATCTGTAAAGCAAACATGACTTATTAAAGTCATTGAAAAGTTTGAGTGCATACTCTGTGTGTGTTTCTTCATGCACATGTATTTTAAAATTTCATTTTCCTATTTCATGAATATTAACTAAATTCAATTCCCCAGAGAAACACTGCAGAAACTGTATCATTATTCAGGAAGCAGGAACTGGCCTTTGATAAAAGGCTTCCCTTTCTCTTCACATTGCCTCTGGGACCTTCACAGCTGATTACTGTAATATTTATATAATATAGTTTTGACATACAATTGAGAACTATAACACATTAAGAGTGAGAAAAGTTGGCCAGCATCAGATATTTTTAATGAATTGGAAGACGGCCTATTTTGTTTCATCTGAAATCAGGATGGAGTGCCAGGTTGGTCACTTAATACTAGTCCATTTCTTTAAAAAGAATGCTTAGAATTTTTTTTTGTTTTGTAGTGGTTTCCAAAAATCCTTCATCGTTATGCTATAAAACACAAGTGAAAATGGGGCCTTCTTATCGACCCTATTAACATGGGTATTAGATTGAAGGCCTCGCTCTTATGAGCAAAAGATAATTTCACTGTATTTTTGAGATCACTATTTTTCTTGATATGAATTTAGAAAGTTATTGCACTGATTTAGAAGGATTAAAAGGCAGATCTCCCTTTTTCCCCGTGATGGAATTTATTTGTAATTAACACTAATCTATTCTGAAAAAAAATATTATTCAGATGGACATTCAAATAAAAAAAAGAAAAGAAAAAAAAATCCACAATACTAGAAATTTATTTATTTTCTTTATTAATTAAGGTATTACGTATGTGACTTTGTCCCTCCCCATTGCTCCCTGCCTTTAGTATCTAGGGCTATAAACTTGGCTATTAACTTAATTACTGTACCATCTACACACATCCATTTATTGCCTCCTTGTTTTAATTAATCACATAACTCCTTTATGTTTATTATAAAACATATATGAACCATTTTAGTGTTTGACTAGATAAACAAATAGTGGTATATCCATACATGGAATAATATTCAGTCATCAAAAGGAATAAAGTTCACAGATTTGGGAGGGGGGCATGTGCTGGGGGTTGGGGTGGTTGGGGAGAGGTCAATGGGAGAAAAAGGAGACTTACATACATTGAATAATAAAGAATTTAAATTAATAAAAAAGGAATAAAGTATACTAAGCCATACTACAACAGGAATCAACGTTGAAAACATTATGCCAGTTACAAAGGTCACATATTATATGATCCCATTTATATGAAGTGTCCAGGATTGATATGTCTACTGATACAGAAAACAAACATTGGTGGTCACCAGGAACTAGGGAAGGAAAGATGGGGAGAAGAAGATACTCAGGGCTGGAGGGTTTTATTGTGGATGATAGAAATGTTTTGAAATTAGACAGAGGTGGTGGTTTTGTACAACACTGTAAATGTACCACTAATTACTCACTTTAAAATGGTATATTTTATATCATGTGGAATTCACTTCATAAATTACTTTTTAAAAAATAAATGAACAAATAAACCTCATCAAAATCTCAAGTGAAAATGGTGGCAAAGATATAATTATTTTATAAGAAAACTAGAGGCCCGATGCACAAAATCTGTGCATGGGCTTGAGGGGTGTCCTTCAGCCCAGCCTGCTCCCTCTACAATCTGGGACCTCTTGAGGAATGTCCAACTGCCCCTTTAGGCCTGATCTGCAGGTCTAAAGGGGCAGTTGGACATCCCTCTTACAATCCAGGACTGTTGGATCCCAATTGTTCACCTGCCTGCCTTCCTGATTGCCCCTAACCACTTCTGCCTGCCAGCCTGATCACCCCTAACCACTCACCTGCCAGCCTGATTGATGCCTAACTGCTCCCCTGCCAGCCTGTTTGCCCCTAACTGCCCTCCCCACCCCCCACCTTCCCTCCTCTGCTGGCCTGGTCATCCCTAACTGTCCTCCCCTGCAGGATTGATCACCTCCAACTACTCTCCCTTGCAGGCCTAGTCATTCCCAACTGCCTTCCCCTGCTGGCCATCTTATGGTGGCCATCTTATGTCCATATGGGGGCATGATCTTTTGAACATATAGGGGCAGTCATCTTGTGTGTTGGACTGATGGTCAATCTACATATTACTCTTTTATTAGATAGGATTGAGGCCTGTTGCATGGGTGGAAACCAGCTTGTTTGCCCTGAAGGGTGTCTCAGATTAGGCTGGGTGTTCCCTTGGGATATGGGGTGGCCTGGGCGAGGGGCCTATGGTAGTTTGCAGGCTGGCCACACCTCCCTGGTATCTGGGATTTATTTATCTACTACAATTGAAACTTTGTAGCCTGGAGCAGAGCCAAGCCTTCTGCTGGCTCCCTGGTGGCAGTCATTGAAACTTTGTTGTCTTAAGTAGAGGCCTAGCTGGCCAAGGTTTGTGGAAAGCTTGGCTTCCTCCATCGCTGGGGGCAACCCAACCCTCCCTCCTGCTCTCTCTGTACCATAGCCATCTTGGTTGGGTTAATTTGCATACTTGCTATTGGGTGTGGTTTGTGGGTATAGCAGAGGTATGGTAAATTTGCATATTACTCTCTTATTAGGTTAGATACTTCATGTTACTCAATAATGTGTTTTTTTTAGCCCTTTGCCTATTGATAGTCACTCATTTTGTTTTTAATTTTTGTGTTCAAGAAGCAATTATACAACAAATTACATTTTCCATTTCTGTGCATATTCATGTTTTCTCTTTTTGTAATAGATGTTTACAAATGAATCTATTGAAATAAAGAAAAAGTTTATATATTTTAGCTATACTTGATGATAATACTACTAAATTGTTTCACTTGAAGTAAACATAAAATGATTTTATTTTTCTGAGTAATATATGAAAATTTATCTTTCCACTTATCACTGTGTTATATTGTGTTAATATCTATTGACATTTCTTTTGTATAGGTAATAAGTTACCTTTTATTATAACTTTAATTTTGTCTTAAATGAGGTTTGTCCTTTACATATAGTGAGATTAAACATCATCAGGTTTACTTATAGGTTATTAAAAATAGTTCTTTTTTTGAATTGTTAATTTGTATATTTTCTATTGAGATACTTATTTTATAATTTTCAATATTACAGATGCCTTTGAATTACATAGGTATTAATACATTGTCTGCCACTTTTGGTGCAAACCTCACATTTTATTTTGATTTATTATTTACTATTTTTACTACAAAATTTAACTATTTTATATTCAAATAATAATGACTTTTTTAAAAATGATTTACTGATTTTTAAACAAAGAGGAAGAAAGAAGGAGGGAGAGAAAGAGAGAAGAAAAAAACACCCATCAGCTGTCTCCTGAATGCCCCTAAAAGGGATAGAGCCCAAAACCCAAAGCCAGGGCCAACCGTGACCAGGTATCAAACTGACTGGAAACCTTCTGGTGCATGGGATGAAGCCCAATCATCTAAACCACAATGACCAGAGCAGTCTTTTTTTTTTTTAATATAGCTTCTAGAATTTTAGTCTTAATTAAAATTGTCTCAAGTGTTATTTTTTAAACATTTAATGCCATGGTAACTTGTTTAACAATGCACCATTTTTGTTTTTATAGTGTTTTATTGCCTTCTCTTCCCTGACTTACCTCCAACTACCCAAAATGTGTTTCCTCTACTTCCAAAATAAAGTACTTAGGTTCAAATCTTGTCTCAGAGTCTAGTTCTAGAATTGCCCAGGCAAAGGTAAATTTAATATATCTATATATTTTTTGGTTAAGGTTTTTCAAATATTTTAATTTTCAGATATATAATTCATTAGATATAATGGTAACTCATCAATCCCCAGAGTTAAAAAGAAAATGTTTATACTTTTTGCATTTAAAATCAGTCTAATGTTAAGGGATTGAGAGTGTGTTTGATGAAATCATCATTTTAGTCTGAGCAATAATCTTACTTGACTTGTGAACAAGAATCATTGTGAATTATCACTACCCAGCTAAATATAGCTGACTGATACATAAATATGTAATGTAATAATTGACTTGTTAATTGAAAAATATACATTAGCCATTTATTAAAGCTATATCATGTCCTATATTATGAAATTCTGTCTCTTAAATTATGTATTTATGTTAGCATTTTCACATATGTATTTTTGTAAACCAACTCAAATACCTTGCCAAATTAGGTAGAAATGAGCAATAATCCTTTTATCTAATTGTTTTTTTTTAATGAAACAATAGGATACTGCCAAATCTTTCTTCTCCACATCTTTTATTGAATTTATTTCTTCTCTTTTCTTCACTAATACTGCCTTACTTCAGATTGGATTAATCTTTCTGCTTGGATTAATACAATTATATTTTGACTAGTCTCTTATCCTCTAGTCTCACTATCCTTAATTTTATTCATAAGGATTATTGCTTTGAAAATGCAAATAAGAATTTGTTCATGTTGTTCCCTGCTTAATAACTATTAATCATTTCTCCTTGCTCTTTAGCTAAAGTACAAAATGCAACATATTTTGAAACTGTTGCCTTAATTTAATTCTTCTGTCTTATCTCTTAGAATGCTTATGTTTCAGCACTCTTGAATGTTTCTCAATTTACAGAACATACTATTTACTCTCTTTTTTGGGGTATCTTATATTTCCTCTGTCTTGAGCATTCTAATACTGACTCTTCTTCCTAAGTGATGTAATTTAAAACTAGAGTCATCCTAGCCTGTGTGACTCAGTTGGTTAGAGCATCAAGGTGGTGGGTTTGATTCTGGTCAGGGCACAGACCCAGGTTCAAGATTTGTATGAGAGTCAATTGATAGGTATTTCTTTATCACATAGATGTTTTCTTTTTCTCTCTCCCTCCCTTTCTTCAAAATAAAAACAGATAGATGATAGAGAGATAGATAGATAAAACTAGACTCAGACTTTATATCTTAGCATAGATGTGGCTTTATCAGTCAAGGAGAAAGGCAAGTCTTTATCTACATTAATCTCTGAATTTATCAAATATATTTTCCTCATCATATCCCCAACATGAGTGCTTATCTTACCTAATAATAGAGAAACATAAATTGACTGTACCTTTGCTATGCCCATGGCCAATCAGAATGAGTATTCAATTTAACCCAACAAAGATGGCAGTTAATTTGCATACATATCTGGGCCCCGGGAGCCTCCTTGGCAGCCAGGTCACTCCCAGCTGGCCATCAGACTGGTGCGGGGTGGAAGGGGCCAAGCCTGGGATCAGAGAGAAAGGGAAAAAAATCAATGGAAATATACCCTCAGGTGAGGATAAAAATAAAAATAAAGAAAGAAATGTCATATCCTATGAAAAACACATCTTGCCTAAAGGAAATTATCATTTTTTTCATGGTGAAGGGCCTGGAGTCCGTTGATGAAAATACCTTGGCAGCTGCAGAAGCATGGTGATGGGGCTGGCACCTTCCCCTGATCAGCCCGGTCACCTCCCGCAAAGGGAGGCCAGACTGTGGCTTAGGTCCACTCCCCATTGGACATCAGTAAGACATCCCCTGAAAGCTCCCAGTATGGGAGAAGAGGCAGGATGGGCTGAGGGACCCCTCCCCAGTGCACAAATTTTATGCACTGGTCCCCTAGTGTGTATTATATAGTAGATGCTCAAATAATTTTATAAAGATTAGTATGTTGAGCTTGTACTCATAGTTCATTAATTTAATAAAAATCTATCAAAACTAGCTATAAGTTGGGCTTTGTGCTAATTTTATCTTCACTAAACTAAGTATGACACATAGTCCTAGAATTCAAAACACCAGTGTAGTAATATGATAACCTCTTTTCCATATCGAAAACTTGGTAAAGCCTGATTTAGTCATGTGTAAATTTGATAATTACATGAAATTACTGAATTTTTATTAGGTAATTCTGAGCTGAATAAAAGAGTTAAAATTTGAGGCAGAAACAATGATATTTCTCCATTTTATCAACAAGACATATCTTAACTAATAAAATAGTAATATGCATATATCTGGTACACCCACAAGCCATGCCCACAAGTCACACCCACCAGCCAATCAAAGAGTGAGCAAAAAATTAACCCAACCAAAATGGCTATGGCTACAGAGAGGGCAGTAGGGAGGCTTGGGTTGCTCCAGCGATGGAAGAAGCCAAGCTTTCCACATACCCAAGCCTCCACTTAAGGCTACAAAGTTTCAATTGTAGAAGATAAATAAATCCCAAATACCAGGGCCTCTATTTGGGTCACTCAGGGGGCGTGGCCATCCTGCAAACCACCACAGGCCCTTTGCCCAGGCTGCCCACAACCCAATGGATCTGGGACACCTTTCAGGACAAACCAGCAGGCCCCCACCCATGCATCAGGCCTCTATCCTATCTAATAAAGGAGTGATATGCAGATTGACCATCACTCCAACACACAAGATGATTGCCCCCATGTGGGTCCAAGATGGTCAGCATTTGAGAGCAGTTGGGAAGGACTAGGCCTTCAAGGGAGGGCAGTTTTGGGCAATCAGGACCGTAGGGGAGGGCAGTTTGGAGGGACTAGGCCTGCAGGGGAGGGCAGTTAGGGTTGATCAGGCCAGCAGAGGAGGGAATTTGGGGGTGACCAAACATGCAGGAAAGGGCACTTGGCGGGG
>PVJN01066080.1:0-10101 GCA_004026805.1 Lasiurus borealis
CACATTTCCCCCACAACTGCTGCTACTGTAATTATATACAAAACCAATCACTCATTAGAGTTAGGATACATTATCTTCTAGACAGATGAGGCTAAATAAGCAGCACATTAATAATTCAGAGAGCAGTTCATTATGCATGTGGATGCCTGCTTCGTAACTGAAATAAGAACCCCATCAGCCTCTGCCAACCCTTAAACAATAGTTCTGTGTTATTGCAACCGCATTCAAGTTTACGCTTGTTAAACTGCTACTTGGATTATTTTATCAAACATGCATTTATTTGTGGTCCCTTACTGCTGAGAACAGATTTTGGGAGCTCCTTTTTTAAGTTAATGATTTGAGCAATGGGTGTTATTAATTCTCAGAATATTATAAACATGATTAATTTTCAGGCAGAGATTTATTACATAAGGATTTCAACTATGTCAACTGAAATGCATCACTGTCAAAACAAGTATCATGGCAAAAATAGAATATGCTCCACACTTCAAGTGCTGGTGCTCAGAACTAAATCGATTTAAATTGTGGCAGAAGCAAAATTATATTCTCCAGTGAAAAGGAGTATTTCCAGCTTCCTTTATTTGGCTTGAAGCATTCTTGTTAGATTTTGATTTAGAAAGGTAGTTTAATAAAACTAGACTTCTACCGATAATGTTTTGCCTTCTATTTTTCCCCCTTGTTTTACTAGAAAAGGCAAATCTCTGGAATTCCCACACATTCCCAATGTGGCCAGTGGGAATTTGGAGTGAAGAGCCCTGGTCAGAAGTCAGGGGTCATGAATTCTGATCCTCTGTCTGACTCAGTTTCCCCCTTTGTAAAATAAGGGAGGGCTAAATGACTCTCAAGTTCTCTTGAGGGATTTAATTTTATGGGGTTTGGAAAATGGGGCTCTCTACCAAGCCAGGCCTAGGCATCCTTGTGTATAGTGGAGGGCTGGGGGTGGGGAGATGTGTCCTAAAAGGGGACAGAGAAAGGGCCTACTCCTCTATACCCCAGCCTTCCATTAAGAGGTCTTTTTCATGGAGAATCTTTTAGGGAAGAGCAATAATGTCGTGACAGGTCACACCCTAAGTATGCCCAGCCAGCTCAGCCAGGTTCCGTGAGCCTGAGGAGGGGTAGGGGGAGGAAAGAGTGAAGGATTGAGAAAAGACAGAGAAGAGAATGAAAGCTGGGTCTGGGTGGGGCGCTGTCCTCTCTGATGGAGAGCTAGCGACAGCGCCACAGACTACAAGCCGTGTCTTTATTTTATAACCAGATTCCACGAGGCAAAGTAAGGGCGGGGTCAAGATGTTCATAACATTCTTGTGGGTTTCATCTTAGTCAATTATATGCACCTGAACTCTATCAAGCCCACATCACTCAGCCATGCGGGGCCACGTGTTCGGACTATAGGTTCAAGCTTACAACTATAGTTTTTGGCTATAATTGCCGTGGGAGGGCTCTGCCCTCCAAGCTGGGGCTTACTCATGGCCATGAGAGGACTATGTTCTCTCAATAGTCTGAGGCTTGAACCTGTCCAAACACTAGCCACTCTCCACACCTAAGTCCTCATCAGCCATTGCCTTAGCTATCAGTTATACTTTCAGCAAAAATCAACTAGAAGTAAATTCAGCAAGTATCCTATTTAATAAAAGAGTAATATGCAAATTGACTGTCACTCCAACACACAAGATGGCTGCCCCCATGTGGACACAAGATGCCATCATAAGATGGCCAGTGGGGGAGGTCAATTAGGAGGAACCAGGCCTACAAGGGAGGGCAGTTGGAGGGGATCAAGCATGCAGGGGAAGGCAGTTAGGGATGACCAGGCCAACAAAGGAGGGAAGTTGGGGGTGACCTAGCCTACAGGGAAGGGCAGTTGGGGGGGACCCAGGCCTGCAGGGGAGGGCAGTTATGGGTGACCAGGCCTGCAGGGGAGGGCAGATAGGGGCCATCAGGCTGGCAGGGGAGCAGTTAGGCATCAATCAGGCTGACAGGGGAGTAGTTAGGGGTGATCAGGCTGGCAGGCAGAAGCAGTTATGGGCAATCGGGAAGACAGGCAGGTGAGTAGTTGGGAACCAGCAGTCCTGGATTGTGAGAGGGATGTCTGACTGCCTGTTTAGGCCCAATCCCAGTAGGGGTCCCAGATTGGAAAGGGTGCAGACTGGGCTAAGGGACACATATCCCACCGTGCACAAATTTCCTGCACCAGACCTCTAGTTTAGTCAATAACTACTTTGTGCCAGACACTCTACTAAGCCCAGAGACTATGAGGATGAGTAGCAAAGAGCTCCAACTTTATTCGGGAACACAGGTAGGTCAGCAGATAACTTCAATGCATATAATAATACGATCAGAATGTCCAGAATGTATCAAGCCTGACCCCATGCTGGGTACTTTAAGTGCTTTACATGAATTCTTATACAACCCACATATTAGGTGGTGCTATTATTATGCTTGTTTTTAGATCAGAAGACCAAGGTTAAGAGATGCTAAGCAAGTGTGGAAGCCAAGGTTTAAGCCCAGGCCTGTAGGCATTATGGCCCGTGTGTCTGACCATTGTGCTATTCACCCTGCCTCACATTGGCTGAGCATCAGTGACTCAGCCCCAGAGTAGAGCTTAAGCTCATCCCTGAAGAAGTCTCTGGCCACAGAGAAAGCTTATCTTCCAAAAGAGGCTTCAACCTCTGTGATGAGGTTGTTGCCATTATCCACTGGATTCCAATCTGCTCTGAGCCTGACCGAGACTCAGTGAGCACTGAATGGACCAGGTGGTCGTGGAGGAGGCTTCTGATACTATGAAATCCATTTATGTCATGATGTTCTTGGCAAACTTTACAGCATCTGAAGAGAGTAGATTATACAAGTTATCCTTTTAAAAATGATGTTTTATCTTTGAATAATATTTTATGCTTAAAATAGAAATGAGCATATTTGAACCCTTGATGACTTTGAGAAATAAAGACAGGGGTTATCATATCCATTTTACAGATTAGAAAACTGAGGCTATGCAAAGTTAAGTGAGCTGCCCAAGGTCATAAAGTTAAGTAAGTGGCAAAGCCCAGGTCTTCTGAGTCAAGTCCCTTTCTAACAAAAAGTTTGATTGGTCAGTTGGTCAGTTTTTATTTTAAACTAGAGACTCTGTGCACAAATTTGTGCAACAATGCAGTCCCTCAGCCTGGCCTGTGGGATTAGGCTGAAACCAGCTCTCTGATATCCCCAGAGGTCCCCAAGGGGATTGTGAGAGGGTGCAGGCCAGGCCAAAGGACCCTACCAGTGCATGATCGGGCTGGGGAGAGACACAGGAGGGCTCCAGGGCATGTCCGGCCCATCTCAGTCCTGACTAGCTGGACCCCAGTAGCAAGCTAACTTACTGGTCGGACTATTTGCCCCCTGGTGATCAGTCCATTTCATGGCAAGCTGTTGAGCAGCCTGAGCATATCATTAGCATATTATGCTTTAATTGGTTGAATGGCTTACTGGACACTTAGCATATTAGACTTCTGTTATATAGGATAATTTCCCTTATTTGTGAAATTATTTTAATTAGAAATAATAATGAGCTAACATTTTTATAAGCATATTATTTTATAAAATATTTTTATTGATTTTTTTTTAAGAGAGAGCAGGGGAGAGGGAAAGAGAAAACATTGGTACAAGAGAGAAACATTGATCAGCTGCCTCCCCTATGTGCCCCTGGAGATCAAACCTGCAACCTGATTATGTGCGCTGACTGGGAATCAAATGGTGACCTTTTGGTACACAGGATGATACTTAACCAAGTGAGCCACACTGACCACATCAATGAGCTAACATTTTTTGAGTGTTTTACTCTGTGCCAGACACTATCAAACTGTCCTTACGTACTCATCCAAACCTCACGACAACACTGTCCCCTGTGCTATCAAGCTGGGTAAAAGACAGCCACAGATCACACACCTTTTTCCTATAGAAACCACAGATCTGGTTAAGTCTTTAAAAATATAGGAGTATCATCCATGTTCATCTTTGTTAGCATTATAATTACACAATTATTAAGCAGTTAATATATGCCAGGAATTTTACCGAGCCTTAGGGATACAAAGACATTTTACAAACTCCTGTCCTTGAGGAGTTGGAAAGAAAATATAAAATAGCACATACACAAGGAGAAACCTAAGCCCTCATTTAAGTGCCATTTGAGCAACAGCCCCACAACCTGCTGCTAAAGTTCTTGGGTTAAACCGTGGACTGGGGAGGATGGGGGAGGGACTAGGCAGGGAACACCTTATTAACAACATAGAACTAAATACTAAGACAGCCACTAAGTGGTGAGGAGAGGGAGACCTCCCCCAGAAGAAAGAACAGAAGCAAAGAGAGCCCGTGGTCTGTTAGGAGATGGCAGTGGACCTGCTGGGCTGAGGCAGAGAATCTGGGAAGTGGGGAGTGAGACAAGTGGTGGGAGCAATCCACTGAGCAAATTCGGGCGAGTCTGCCCACCCCAGCCAGGAATGTGGACTGCATCTTAAAAGCAAGGAGGAGACACTGGAGAGTTCTGAGCATTGACGATCCTGGGTTCAGGAAAAAATCAGTCCGGTGGTAGTGCTCAGAATCCCAGGGACCAGCGGGGAAAGGACCCGCCTGGGAAATGACATTCAGTGTAGGTCCAAAATGCTCCAGGCCCTGTAAATGCTTTCAAAGAAACAGCAACACAAGTAATAGCTACCATCTATCAGGTGCCAGGAACTGTGCTAGATACTTATTTAATCATCCAAATTCAAGATCACGCATATTGCAAGTGACCTAGCCTGGTGGTGGACCTCCGTCAGTCTGACTCCATGTAGCATTTCACTACAGAATTCTGTTGGCATCCCCACCTCCCACGGAGGAAGGAGAGCAGCTCTCCAGCCAAAAAAGTCTGGACTAGGATGGCGATGGTAATGGAAAACAAGAGGCGGCTTGGAGACATATACGTACCAAATATCCTAGCTTTGCTTTCAGATTTTTTATGACTCGCAAGCCAAGGTCTAGGAGGAGAGGGAATTGCAGTCTATGTCTGCAGAGAGGAAGAAACCTCAGGACGGCCTGTCCTTATTTGCTGTCCAAAAAAATACACTGGACACTGAGCTCCTTTTTGCATAGTGTAGAGCCAAGATAAACAGCACTGAGCTGGATCCCGCTAGCAGATGTCTGCCTACCTCTCTCCCTTGCTGACTGGGGCCTGATCTCGTATTTTCTGGTTTATATACTATGGCAGCATAAGACAAGTTTAGAAGACAAAAATAACCTTGGAATTATCTTGTGAATTCATGGTAATTACCATGCAATTACATGCTCAGTAACCACAATGGAATTCCAGAGTATTTACAGTTCACTTCCATATACAAAAGCTCAGGCTTCTAGGCCTTGGTGTGGTGCAGGCAAGAGCATGGCCTGGTGGGACATGGCAGGGCGAGCAGGCCTGGAGACCACGCTTTCCCCCCTTGACCCAACAGCTGAGCCAGAGCTTCTTATAGCTCGTTATCCCACCAATAATTCCTGACAAGTCCACCAGAAACACATCCTCTTCCAAAAGATGTCCTCGGAGGCCAAGGACTAGAGTGGCTGCCCTGAGCTGTCACTCTGTAGGGATGGTGTGACTAACCTCTGTGCTTTCTGAATCACCTGCTTCTGCCACAAAGCACTGATTAACCGTAAGTCCTCTGAATTATATCCTTTGAGGCCCTAAATCAGAGGGAAGTGCTATCCAGTTACTGTATTTTATTTATCTATTCATTCCTTTCATACAAAAAACATGGATTGCTTGTTTTGTGCTCACAACATGCCCAGCCTTGGGATTCAGAAACCACACAGTGCCTGCCCTCAGGAAGCCTCTGGTCATGTAAGGGGGACAATGAGGAGAACAACTCCTGATAGGCCAGGTGACAGCAAATACAGTTGTGAGGCATATGAGGCTCAAAGAGATTTTTCTCTTGTAAAGAGGGAATTCCCAATGGCTATAAATGGGACAACACTAGTGGAGGCACACAATCCAAGGCGCACGATGAGCCTAGGAGCCCCACATTTTTATAAATGTGGACTCAGCTCACACATGGGAAGAACAAGCTTAATTAATAGTCCTGATGATGGGACCATCATTATAAAGATATAATACTTTATGTCAATGTTGTAGGGTCATAAGTGGGGAAATATGTCTCAAAAGGTAAACGTGTGTGTGTGTGTGTGTGTGTTTGTGATAGTCAATCTCTGCTGGGCACTCAGTCAGCCTCAGTTCCCCATGTGGTCCCAGAGACACAGAGAGAGAGTGAAGGAGCACAATAGGTAGTGTCAGATCTCATGAACCTTGCAGCCCGCTGCGGATCAACAGCATCTCTTTTTCCTTCTATTCCAAGTACTGCACTAGGGCAGGCGCCTGGTTGCCCAGCACTTGAGGGACCCCAAAGTTCAAAATCTGGCCAGAAGCCTTCATTTTCTATGCCCAAAGGTTGGCCGTGGCCCTGTTTGCCATTCTCCAAGTTTCCAGTTATCCAAGGACAAATATAATTGATTGTCAAAGGCAAAATCACGTCATGAAAGACATGCTACAGAACTGCCAGGTTCCAATACTTTCTTTTGTACATATTAAATTTTAAAAAAAATTTTAGGAAATATTACAACTGAAATACTATAGGCCTACTAGAACCAGTCTCTTTGGGATAGCTCTCACTGATAGGCAGACAATATAAAGAATATAAGTTTCCCAAAGAAAGCAGTTGAAATAACAATTGTAACACTGGTGCTGTCAAGGAGCTGACTGTGCTGGATGACTTGCTTCTGAAGAGTACAGTATAGAAAGGGGGAGAGTCTACCTACCCTGTTTTCCTGAAAATAAGACAGTGTCTTAGATTAATTTTTGCTCCCAAAGATGCACTAGGTCTTATTTTTCAGGGGATGTCTTATTTTTCCATGAAGAAGAATATAGTACACATATATTGTTAAACAAAACAAAACAAAAAAAAGGAAATTTATTACCTGTATATGGTACGGTAGTAGGTGTCATCACAAACCAGCTCACTGATTGGCTGAAGCGCAGCCGGAGCTGTTCAGGCAGTGTGAGGTCTCTTTAAATCAAGAGTCAGATGCCTTACGGTAGCTTCGGGGGAGGCTTTATTATCAGAGAGGTCTTATTTTCGGGGGGATGCCTTATATTACAGCGAGAGGCAAAACTGGAAGTAGGTCTTACTTTCGGGGGATTTCTTACTTTGGGGAGAACAGGTTACATGAGAAACCTGGCCAAAAGCACCTTTGTCAGAGATTAAAATGCCTCATCAGAAAACCTTTGATTGAAAGTGATGAGCAGGGCAGTTTCCCCATGTGGTCCTCCTCTCAAAAACACATTACCTCGTTCTAATCATGAGAAACATCAAAGCCAAAGTGAGAGGCATTCTATGAAATAGCTAAACAGTGCTCCTCAAAACTGTCAAGATCATCCAAAGCAAGGAAAGCCTGAAAAAAACGGTTATAGTCCAGAAGAACTTAAACAATGAAACTACTAAATATAATGCAGTAGCCTGGATGGGATCCTGGAACATAAAAAAAAAAGAGGAGGGGAGTGAGTTAGGGGGGAAACTAATAACATCAAAATATAGTATGGACTTCAGTTAATAGTAATGTAGCAATTTGGTTTCTTGGTTATGACGAACTTACCACATCAATGTAAGATGTTAACAAAAGGGGGGAGGGGCTGAATATGAGGTAAATAGAAACTGTCCATATTATCTTCGTAACTTGTCTGTTAATCTACAACTATTCTAAGATCAAACGCTTATTTAAATATTTTGTAAAGAGTCTTACATTCAGTTGCGGTCTTTTCCAGTCGAAGGCAACCCATCGCTATGCAGTGATGACCACCCAGCTGAAGCACAACAATATGTCGCTTATTTTCCACTATGTTTTTCTCCAGATGTGTAAGGCCCACGGCATCGGCTATGACATTGAGGTATGAAGGATGACAGTCGGCCAGGCTAGACCAAATAAATACAGACCTGTAGACGATCCAGGCAGCTAATAATCTGGGGCCCTTCAAACAGATCTTCTGTAAACACTCGTCTGATATGCATTTAGAGGGAGGCTGAGTGGTGCTTAGGGAAGGGTAGAAAGGCAGCTCCACACTTGGACCTGAGAAGTTCAGCTCTATCACCAAACTTGCATTCCCACCTTGGTACAGCAAAAGCTTGTGGCTCAGCAGATTTAGGAGGAATTTGGGGGCCCATCTCTTGATTCTGAAGTATATACCCTTAAGCTCTCTGACCCCACCCAAAGCTGTTTATCAACATGCATCCTCTGTCTTAGTCCCCTCCAGTTGGCATAACAAACACCACAATAGAAATTTATTTGTCACAATTCTGGAGCCAGGGAAGCCCAAAGAAAAGATGCCTGATGCTGTTTCTGATGAGGGCTCTCATCCTGGCTTGCAGATGGCCATCTTCTGTGTCCTAATGAGCAGGGCAGTTTCAGAGAGAGAGCTCTGGTGCCTCTGTAACCTCTTTTATAAGTACACCAGTTCTATGGGGACAGGGCTCCACCTTACAACTTTATTTAACCTTAATCACCTCCTTAAAGGCCCCATTTCCAATACAGTCACATAGGGGTTAGGACTTCAACACATGAATTGGGGGGAGGGGGAAATGCAATTCAGTTCATAGCATCCTTCTCCCTGAAAATAGTAGTTTCTTTCTATTCTTTCTAGAAGGTGTTCTCATAAAAACAATTTTCCCCAACTGGGGTCTTTTTTCAGTGATATTGATGCCCCCTGCCCAGATGCTTTATCCATAATGTAGATGGATGGGTGAAAGTGAGATATAATATCTCCTACCTAAGCCAGAACCTCCATTTTTGTGCCTAGAGAGTTGTGTTACTCTGAGAAAAATAGTTTGTTTATTTTACACTTTGATTCAGATCTTTAAATCTCTGACACTGATGGCTGTTCAAGACCTAAGGGACCCAGACACTCTTACTTTTGGGAGACCCACCCCACATCACAACAAGCCTATTAAAATCTAGTCTTCTCTCGCATTAAATGTAACCTATATATATAAAAAGCCTAAATGACCGTTACAATCAAATGACTGAACAACCGGTTGACCAGTTGTTATGACACACACTGACCATCAGGTGGGAGACACTCAATGCATGAGCTGCCTCCTGGTGGTCAGTGCACTCCCACAGCCAATTCCCACAGTCCCTCCCCAGGTGAGCTGGTGGGCCCTGATAGCCCCAATAGGGACTGGATGAGATGGCCTTGATCAGCCCTAATCACTGGCCAGGCTAAGGGACCCCAGCCATGCACAAATTCATGCACTGGATCTCTAGTTTATAGATAATGACATAAGAATTGGGCAATAATCAATTGATCAAATGTTTTGAGTTGCAGATATTCAGTTCTACATTTATTAATTTTTATTTTTCATACTTGAGAACAAATTCAACTGTTTAGGGATCTAGTCTTTCTACAAGTCCTTGAAAAGCATATAGACCTTAGGCACAAAGCCAACAGTGAATAGAATGGCCCTACTAACACTTGGCCATCTCTACCACACTATCGGGCACTGCCAGGGTGCATAAGGCCCTTTGGTTAGATTGATTGGTGTTGTTTGCAAACATATAATGGAACTCATATTCTCTTGCAAATTATATTAAAATTGGTAAAATATAGAAAGAATGAGAAAAGACAGATTGAACTGATTTATCTGAAATTAATGGCTACATCTGCTCAACACAACCCCTTTGGAATTAGTTTTTAGCTCCAACCTGATTAGACTGAAACACATCTATGTACTAGAAGGTGGCTAAATCTAACTCTAGCTTTATCAGACTCTATTTGATTTATTTTCTTCTAAAATATCAAAACGGAACAAGCTCTGTGAATAGGCATATGTGGCAAGAAAAGTGTCCTGCCTCAAAGAAAACATACTCCATAACTTGCTATTGCCTGAAATTATTATTAGAGATTTATTTCTTTGGCTGGAGGCTTTGTACCTGATTGAAGTTCTAGTACTCCTGGGAAGAAGTAAAGCACCAGATTTTATGTTATTTATACCTTGGTGGCTCTGAGTTGATCAGATTCATTTCTAAGAACAAATTTTAGGATAGGAGACAGACTGC
>PVJN01066081.1:0-10092 GCA_004026805.1 Lasiurus borealis
TGCCCGATGGCCGCTGTCAGGGGCTCCTCCTCGCTGTGGTCCTGAACCGTGAAGTCCTCACCGAAGTCGCAGAACACCTGCCTGGGTATGAGGGGTGAGGGTGGGGGCGCAGAGGTCACAGGGTCACGGAGAGGGTGCCACGGACACGGGGGGCCCGACCCAGGAAAGGGCGCTTGCTGGGAGCGGCCTGGGCGGGACGGGAGGGAGGGAGGGAGGCCGGGGTGGGGGACGCAGAGGGGGACCCCGGCGACCAGAAGCAGAGGGCGGCCTCACTCACCCCACCAGGCCCCGCGTGTCGGCCACCACGAAGCAGATGCCGTGCTGGCGGCACCAGCGGCCCACCGCCCGCTGCTCCTCCAGGTCCGAGGCGGTCAGCACCACCACCTGGCGGATGGACCCGGGGGTCAGTGGGGCCGAGCCTGGCTGGGGGCGGCCTGGCTGGCCGGGTGGCAGGGGCAGGGCAGGGGGGGGGGTGAGGGGCGCACCTGGAAGTCCCGCACCAGCTCCTCGGTGAGGTCGCCGGGGTGGACGCCGACCTGGACGGCTGCGTTGAGCCGGGCCACTCGCTCCTGAGACGCCTCCGCCCGGCCCCTGGCCACGTCCCCCTCCGAGAGGAAGAACTGGGGGGGCGCGCGGCCCAGCCTGAGCCGGGAGATCCCGCCCCGCCTCACCCCCACCCCCGCCGGGTCAGGGCCACTCCCCGGGCCTCACCTGGGCTGCCAGGTCCCCCCAGCCCGCAGGCCGGGGGTCGTGCAGGGTGAGGTGGCCCACGCCCATCAGGACCAGGTTCTTGGCCACCTCGGCGCCCAGGCCCTGCAGGCCGGACAGCAGGACCCGCCCCTCCTGCAGCCTCCGCATGGCCGGCCGGCCCAGCACGTACCTGCCGCCCCGGGGAGGGAAGGGCAGCGAGCTGGAGCTGGAAGCCAGAGGCCACCCGCCCCCCCTTGCTCCCTCCCTCCCTCCCTCCCTCCCCGCCTCGGGGCTCACAGCTGCCGGGAGTACAGCTCCTCATCCAGGGGCATGGAGGTGTCGGGGACACCCATCCTGAGGCTGAGGCCGGGCCGGACAGCAGGTGCCCCCCACAGCTGCCAGGAGAGGCCGGTGCCTCGCGGGGGCAGGGTGAGCAGGCGTGAGGCTGGGGCAGTGCCAGGACCGGCTGGCCCCGCTGTCAGCACCGGGAAAGCGAAAATGAAAGTGGAACCAAGGCCGATGTGGCTCCCGGTCCTGCGTCTCCGGCCTCAGCGGGTGCGGGGCAGCCTGGCCTGGCAGGGAAAAGCCTGGCGGCCCTGGGCACACCCCGGGCAACGGGCAAGGTGGGCGGGACCCCGGTCCCGGAGCAGGAAGCGCGGCCGGGGGCGGACCCAGGTGAGCCAGAGGCAGTGAGTGCTCTCCCTGGAGGTGCCTGGCCCACCCCAACCTCTGCCCTCTCCCCTCTCCCGCTCAGGGGCCCTGCCTGACGGGGCTCCTGCCTGCAGGAGGCTGCTGGGAATTCCTATCCTGGGGGCGGGTCGGCCTGCTGGCTGTCCCCCACACACAGGGACTCAGAGACCCCGAGGTCCGAGCCAGTCCCCGTTCAGGGGCTGTGGGAGCTTCGGGGGGGTTATGTGGGCTCAGCCCAGGGCCCCATCCCAGCTCTGGGTGCAGCCCGGCATCCCTGGGGGTGCCTGTGAGCCGCCGAGCCATCCCCTCCGAGAGGAAGGGTCCCTCCGGACCCATGGCTGTCAGCCCAGAGCAGATGCAGGGGGCAGGTCTGGGTGGCTGGTCTGTGAGGGCGAGGCAGGGGGCAGGCAGGGTCACGGGGCCTCGTTTCTCCTTCAAACTTTTATTTTGAAGTAACGACAGACTCGGAGCGAGTTGAGAAAAGAGTAGAGAAAGGTCCCGGGTAGCCTTCACCCCCGGCTGTGACCTTTGCCTCCTTAGGGACGAGGCACCGGCCCTCTAGAGCTGCGGTAGCTGGCCCGTGGCCCGTGGCCCGCCGATGGCCCGTGAGGTCCGAAAGGTTGGCGACCGCCGCTCTGGAGGGCGGGCCACGGCTCCCCACGAAACCCCACCACAGCTAAGCCACAGGCTGCCACACATCCTTTTAAAGCAGTGGTTCTCAACCTTTCTCATGCCGCGACCATTTAATACAGTTCCTCGTGTTGTGGTGAATCGTCATGTAAACATCTGTGTTTTCTGATGGTCTTAGGCGACCCTGCTAGTGGTTCTCAACCTGTGGGTCACTGCCGTAGAGCCTGAGACCATCAGAAAACAGGTCACGACCCACAGGTTGAGAACCGCTGTTTTAAAGACTGAGGTCCAGTTCACATAACATGAAAAGAACATGCACTTTTCCCCTTAGCATGTTGTTGAGGTTCATTCACCCTGTGGAGTGTATCAGTCTGTCCTTCCTTTCTATGGCTAATATTCCATTGCCTGCGCCTATCACAACTTCTTTATCCATCACCTGCTGATGGGCTGAGTCGGCTCCACCTCTTGGGTAACAGGAATAGTGAATGTTGCTATATTCCTGCTTGAATGAGTTAATGAAGGCCTTGTTTCCAAGGGCACATACTTAGGAGTAAAACTGCTGGGTCACCTGGTAATTCTGTGTTTCATTTTTTGAGGGACCAAAAAATGCTTTCCACCAGCCGTGTACAGAATTCCTATTTATCAACATTTGTGGCCAATACTGGTTTTCCTTTCTTTTTCAATTTTACCCACCCTGCCCTAGCCAGTTTGGCTCCGTGGATAGAGCATCTGCCTGTGGACTGAAGGGTCCCAGGTCTGATTCCAGTCCAGGGCACATGCCCAAGTTGTGGGCTCCATCCCTGGTGGTGGTGGTGGGGGGAGTGCGCGTGCAGGAGGCAGCTGATCTGATTCTCATCATTGATATTTCAATCTCTCTCTCTCTCTCCCTTCCTCTCTGAAATCAATAAAAATATATTTTGAAAAAAGCACACCCATCCTAGTGGATGTAACGTGGTAGGTGATTTTGTGTGGGTGTGTGCATGTTTTCATTCAATAAACATTTTTTTAAAATATATTTTATTGATTTCTTACAGAGAGGAAGAGAGAGGGATAGAGAGTTGGAAACATCGATGAGAGACATTGATCAGCCACCTTCTGCACGCCCCCTCCTGGGGATGTGCCCAAACCAGGATACATGCCCTTGACCGGAATCGAACCTGGGACCCTCCAGTCCACAGGCCGATGCTCTAACCACTGAGCAAAACCGGTTTTGGCTCAATAAACATTTTTAAAATAAGTTATTCATTTGAGAGAGCCAGAAATATCGATTTGTAGTTCCACTTATAGATGCATCCATTGATTCTTGTATGTGCCCTGACCAGAGATTGAGCCCACAACCTGGGCATGTGCCCTGACCGGGAATTGAACCCAGACCTCCCAGTTCATAGGTCAGTGCTCAACCCCTGAGCCACACCGGCCGGGCTGGAAAACTGTGTGGCATGATTCTAAAGTGGACTCTCGCCTAGACTCAGACCCTGAGGCAGGTCCCTCAGCGGGCACAGAGACCCTGGCAGGAGCGAGTCACTGCAGCTGTGCCCACAGACTCCAGCCTGGGCTCCGCCCGACGTGACAGCACCTGTCGGATGGGCAGAGCCGTGCAGGCTCCGCGCCCTCCGCTGTGGCCGGAGAGTCGGGTAGGTCGTGAGCCGACGGTGCAGAGTGGAGCACAAGGAGCATCGATTTTGCAAAACCTGTTTGAGCCACGACCGGTTTGGCTCCAGTGGAGAGAGCGTCGGCCTGCAGACTGAAGGGCCCGGGTTTGGTTCTGGTCAAGGGCATGTACCTTGGTTGCAGGTACATCCCCAGTGGGAGGGGTGCAGGAGGCAGCTGATGGATGTTCCTAGCTCTCTGTCCCTCTCCCTTCCTCTCTGTAAAAAATCAATAAAAATTAAAAAAAAAAAAAAGTTTGAAAAAGTCACAAGTGGGCAACTTCCGCCCTCAAGCAGCACAATCTAGCAGTTCCCGGGGTGTGGGGGGTGGTGGTGGGAGAACTCCATGTCCAGAGTTACCGTAACATACGCCTCGGAATATCCCGGCCGCAATAAGACATGGCAAAGCACGGAGATAAATGGGAGAGGATGGCCGCTCGCGGGGAGAGGAGACCTGCGCAGAAACCGCGGGCGAGCTTCGGGGCCGCCACGTGCAGAACAGACGAAGATGCACTATCTCTAGAGCCACAAAGTCCCCTGCTTCCTCCCGAGTCAGCAGCGAGCAACCAACATTCAAAACACTGTCCTTTATTCATCCCAAGAAACAGGAGTGGGGAGGATAAATAGATAAGTATCAATCTAACAAAACATGTACAAGATCTCTGGGAGAAAAACATTAAAACGGATGGAAGAGATTTTAAAAGTGGTACAATAAATGGAGATATATCCCAGGTATGTGGATAGGCAGGCACAATGTTGTGGAGGAGTCAGTTCTGCCCGGCTGGCCGGCGTGGCTCGGTGGGTTGAGTGTCATCCCAGGAACCGAAAGGCTGCGGATTCGATTCCCGGTCAGGCCACGTGCCCTGGTTGCAGGCTCGATCCCCAGGAGGGGGCATGTAGGAGGCAGATGATCAATGCTTCTCTCTCATCATTGATGTTTCTCTCTCTCTTCCTCTCCCTCTCCCTTCCTCTCTGATATCAATAAAATACATTAAAAAAAAAAAAAGTTTTCCAATGTACAAAAGTCTACTCCCAGAACCGGGGAGAAAATATTCTTTTTTAACATAGAAACCTTGCCCATCCTCTGCCCGCCGCCACCCCCGTTCCTCTGCTGCGTGGCCGGGCCAGGCCCTCGCAGGACGCCCGCCAGGCAGGCTGGAGCGGGGCAGGCGGAGCTGCCTGCGCAGCCTCCAGCACTGGGTCCGCACGGTCAGCAAACGGCCCTGGTCTGGAGGCTCCGAGGCAGCCCAGCAGCTGGTCGTGGCCATGCGCGGGGGCCTGCGACACGGGGCAAGCCCCCGGCAGGAACGTGAGCTGACCACCCCAGGCCCAGGCTCAGGCCCGGTACAGGGCGGGGGGCTGGGGGGGGAGGCTGTGGCCACTCCCTGAGGTGGTCCTGGGAGCGGGCGCCGCCCCCAGCCCGGCGGAGCGGGTCCTCAGCTGGAAGTTGGAGGCCACAGACCCTCCGGCCACGGGTGGGCCCCACGCGCGGCTCTCGCTACCACAGGAAGGTGTCCATCTTGGCCTGGGAGGGCGGGAGCGCTGGCCGGGCCCCCACCTTCTGCTTGGCCCTGGCCTTGGCCTTGGGCTTCACGGGCAGGGGCCGGATCAGAGCTGTGTCCGTCTGCAGGGGCCGTGTCAAGGCAAAGGCGACGCGGGACTGGAGTGCGGCAGGAGAGGCTGGGCCCGTTACACTCAGCGAGGTCTGGCTGCCCGCGGCGCAGCGGCCCTGGCAGCTGGGAGTGGGCAGGGGAGGGAGGGAGGGGGTCTAGGCCGCAGAACAAGGATACAGGCTGGATGAACTTGGTCCGGCCGCCGAGGCCGTCGAAGCCGGTCCGGACCTGAGGGAAAGGGAGGGATGAGCTGCGGGTGGGGGGTGGGGGGCCGGCCTCGCCCTCGTGGGGGGCACTCACTGCGTCGGTGCCGCGGCGCCGGGGCTCCGGCCGGGCCCTCTTCTGGCCCAGGACGGCGCTGCGGATGAAGAGCGGGAAGGCACCCGCCAGCTCCTCGTCCGGCTCCGGCTCGCCCACCCCGTGCTGGCCGCCCCGCGAGGGCGCGGGCTCCTGCGGGGACGGGGCCGGGAGTGAGCGGGGCGGCGGGAAGGAGGACGAGGGCCTCCCGGGCTCTCAGGGAGCAGAAAGGACAGCCGGCAGGTTTCAGGGGGCCCCGTAGGACCCCAGTCCTGGGCGAGGACCGACACGGTTCCGGCAGGACCCGCCCTCCCCGAGTCCAGCTTCGCGCAGCCCCGGCCGGGACGGAGGGACTGGGCTGCGTGGGGACCGACGGTCTGGGAGCCTTACCTGCGAGGGGCCTCTGGGCGGCGGCCGGGGGCCGTGCTGGGCGGGAGCGCTGAGGACAGAGGAGAGGCCGGTGAGCCACACAGTGCCGGCTCCCACCGGCCCCCGCAGAGCCGCCGCGTGGCGTGGCGTGGCGGGTGCTGGGCAAGGCACCTCAGGGACCCCTGTGCCACGGGCAGACCTGTGACCAGCCGGACAGCCACAGCGGCCAGAGCGGCGGGGGCAGGGGAGGGGCACCATGTGCCCATCTGCGGCTCCCTCTCAGGGACAGGCTGACCCCAGTGCCCCTCAGCCCCAGGCACCTCTCCGGGTCCCGGGCTCTGCTCGGGGAGAGCGCCATCCGATGCGCCCACAGGAGGGAAGGCCCGACCGCAGGCACCCAGTGAGCGCAGGCCTCGCCCTGTCTGCCCGGCGGGGCCACCGCCTCCGCGAGCCCTCAGGGACAGACGGCCCAGAGCAGCCCCCGCCCTGCACAGGCCAGGCCGGCCTCACTCCCCCCAACCCCCACCCCAGTTCAGGGCTGGGTGCACTGTTCGCATCCAATTCCTGGGCCACCGCTGCCCCTGCTGGCCCTCCCCCAGGCGAGGGGAGGGTGCTGATTGAGGTCGAGAAGAACCAAACACAGCCCTCGGCCGCCCCGCCCTGGGAGCCAGACTCCGGGCCTGAGGGGGCCGTTCTTTCCCATGGTTCACTGCAGCGGCCGGGGTGGCCAGGGAGACCGCCTCCGCCGCCAGTGCCACTGCCTCCCGGGGCGGGTCCCCGAGCCCCAGCTCCGCACAGCTCCCCAACCTGCCGCACGGCTGCCCCCTGGTTGGGGTGGGGGCCGGGGCTCCAGGGTTTGAGATGGCCCTGCCTCAGCATGAGTGAGAGAGGTGCCCGGAGGAAGAGGAGGCGCAGAGTTCCTGCTCAGGACCCGGGGGCCCCCAAGCCACCAGCCCATCCTGTCCCCACGGGACCTCTGCCGCCTCCCCACCCCCTCCGCCCCCCGACCCCCGAGATGGTGCCGATGAACCGGACAAGGAAGCAAGCTGCGCAGCCAGTGCTCAGGGAGGCGGTCCAGCCCGGGGACGGCCCTGCCCGCAGCCCTCGGAGCTGCCAGCCCGGGACCCCCACTCACTGTGCCTTCTCCGGGCGGGGCTTCTTGGCAGGGCCATGCTGCGGGCCGGGGGACCGGGCCGGGGGGGTGTTCACGTCAAAGGTGGCGTTGAGGTCAATGTCATCGCTGAAGGCTGGCCGGCGGAGCTTCAGGCTCAGCATCTCCACAGGCGCCGGGCTGCGGGTCAGACAGAGGGACCAGCTCACAGGGGCGCCCAGGACAGTTCTTGTGCCCTCACCGGCTCCCAGCAAACCCTCCTCCTAAACTCGAGCTGCCCCTCCTGCCGAGGCCTCTCCCAGCCGCCGGTGCCAGCAGGAGCGCTGGCTGCCCCTGGCAGGGACTCGCATCCTTGCCTCTGGGCTCCCTCTGCTGGCCGCGTCCGTGCACACACTCCAGGGAGCAGAGGGAGCTCTTTCAGCGAATGTTTCCCTGTTTGCTCCAGGCTCAGGGGGATTGGGGGGGGGGGGGCGCTGACGGGCATTTGGTGAGCCCTCCCATAAACAGCTGCCGGAGACCCCATGTCCTGCCCTTCCCTGCCATTGAGGTCCCGTCTGGGCCGCCCGCACTTCCGCTTGTCCGAGCCCAGACCGGCCTCAGAGCTGTTTGCGGCGAAACCTCGGCCGAATCCCAGCCTTCACCCCACGCGGAGAGCCACCGCCCCGGCAGGGGGGAGGCCCCGAGCAGGGAGCTCTCAGCGCCTGCGCCCGAGGTCACACACCTCTCCAGGACCAGGCGGTTCACGGTCTCGCTGTCCGCCGGCGGCAGGCTCAGGGTCTCCTGCAGCATCTTCAGCTTCTTTCTCAGGCTCTTGGGGGAGGAAAGAGAACGTGTGACCGGAAGGCTGGGGCGTCACGCCCAGACAGACTGCCAGGGACGAGAGCGACCCGCAGACGGCAGGCCCCTGGGGCCTGAAGCCCTGACCCCAGCCCCAGAGGCCAGGATCCGGCCAGACGCCTCCCTGCCAAGCTCCTTGTGGCGACCTTGGGCTGTGGGTGCAAGAGAGACTTTGAGGGAAGACCCCGGTGCCGTCCGCCAGGCTCAGACCAGGGTCAAGAGTCCCTCCTGACCCAGCGGACACAGGAGGGTGAGGGAGCCCAGAACCAGCCCCACCGACTGCGCAGGCTCCGGGCAGAGCTAGCCAGCTCTGCTCTTGGGGGGCACACACACCACCCTCCCTCCTGCTCCGCCAGGGGTGCCCCTCACCGCGATTTCCTTGTCGGCGCCCTGCAAATCCTTCTGGGCCGACCTCAGCTCCAGCTTGGCCTGGTCCAGCTCCGAGCAGACCGCCTGAAACTGCCGGCAAGTGGAGGGGGTGAGCCAAGGGCAGCCACGTGCTCTGCCCACCTGCGGCGGCCCAGGCTGCTCAGGGTAGACCGGGCCCAGGAGCGTGGGGGCCCCCGGGGAGACCCTTCTGGGCTGCCCCTACTCCCTGCCGCCCGTGGATGCACCAGGCCGGGAGGGACCTGGCGGTGCTGACCGCATCGGGTCCCAAGAGCTCTCTGCTCTGGGGGGGGGTGCAGCCTCCGAAGGCCCTCCCACCAGCTGGGGGCAGGAGCTGGAGGAGCAGGGGGCAGAGGCTGCACGCCAGGAGAGCGCCTGCAGGACCCGCCACCCTAAATGGACAGGCCACACCGCCTGAGCCAACACCAGGAGGGCCGGGGACTGGTCTCTGTGAGCCAGGTGACAGCCCTGCGTCGCTGCACCCGCAGCCCCGGGCCCGGGCGAGAAAGCCAGACGCCCTCGCCCTCCCGCTCCGCCCCCCATCGCTCCGCTCCCCACCGGGTACCTTGCTCCTGGAGGAGAACAAGTCCTTCTTGAGCTTGTCAGCCAGCTCCCCGGAGGCCTTCCGCGCCTCTTTCAGGTTCTCGTACTCCCTGCACAGGGGGAAGGGGCGTCGGACTGAGCACCAACCAACCAAAGCCCAGCCCAACCCTCGCGCCTCCTCTGACGCCTGAGCGAAGGGGTGGCCTGTGGAGGGCCGTACCCGTCCAGTGCCAGGAGTGGCCAGCCTGCTCCCTCCGGCCCTCACTCAGGAGGCCTCCGGGGTCCTCTGTGCCATCAGCCAAGCCGACCTTTCCCACCTCCTCCCCCCGGTCCTGGCGAATCTGAGCAGGTTCTGCTGTGCGCCAGGCAGGGCCGTACGAGGGCTGCTGGGACCCAGGCGCAGAGCACGCAGGGGCTCCGCTCACAGAGGCGGGCCAGCCCTGGGAAACAGGCCTATAGCCCCTCGCTCCTCGCACCAGCCCGAGGCCGGTTATCAGCCTCCCTCCGTAAGCAGAGGGTCGGAGGGGCTGAGGAACGGGCTCGGACACACGGTGAGGTGGGCCCAGAGCGCACGGAGGCGGCAGGCACCCCCGAGCTGGCCCCTAACTCTACCCGCTCTGCCGGGTAAGGGAGGGGCAGCAGACTGGGCGGCCGGGCTAGGTGCCCTGGCTGAGCGCCGGGGCCGGGACAGGGACGGGGTACACACTTCTTGAGGGACACGCAGTACACGGCCAGCTGCTCCACCGCTGCCTGGCCCGCGCCCATGTCCCGGATCATCTCCTCCACCTCGGGCCGCTGGCTCTTGAGTAGGAGCTCGATCCTGAAAAACACCGGCCCACGGCACTGGAAATTCGGAGACAGCCCTGCCTCCCTCTGCTGCTGTTGCTATGGTGACAGCCTGGGCTGCTCGGATGCTTCAGCAGGAGGGTCTGCCCAAAGAAAGGCCCACAGCAGAGCCGAGCACCGCCTCGGGGGTGCTGCTGGGGAGGAGGGGGTGCTGCCAGGCCAGGGGTCCCCAGAGAGAGGCTCCTAGAGCCAAAGGCCCGCCAGGTCATCTGGCCACCGGCCGGGGCCCCCAGGGGAGGGGGAGGAGCCCACAGAGGCTGAGCAGAGCTGTGCCCACACTTAGCTGGCCCGAGCCCCACCCCCCCGTCCGGCCCCCCAGCCTCTGGAAGTCAGAGCCACAGCGGTGACCTGACTCCTGGGCAGTCCTGTGAGCTGTGCCCGGGGCCGGGGCCGGGGCCGGGGCGGCCGCCCGCACCTCTCCATGGTCTGC
>PVJN01066082.1:0-10092 GCA_004026805.1 Lasiurus borealis
AAAAAAAAAAAATCAATAAAATAAAAAAAGAGTAAAGTATTGTGAAATATCAGTCGGCTGCCTCCTGCACACCCCAGGAATCCAACCAGCAACCTTTTGGTGCACGTTATGATGCCCAATCAACTAGCCACACAGGCCTGTGACTGTCATTACTACTTTTGATTGTATGTGGCTGTGGCTGATTATGCTTTTGATTAAATCATGTTCTCTTTATCATTGTTGTTGTTTTACCTTGGATTTGTAACAGTTAATTACCACAGGAATGATCTTAGTGTCTATGCTCTGGTTCTAAAATGGAAGAATTTTTCTCTTATGAATTATAATGTCACCAGCACAACTGAAATTCTACTTTAGGATGAGGCATGAGAAATCAAACTAAACCCAAAAGCAATATCTGAAGAATGAGAAATGAATTCTGGAAATAATTGGTAAATTACTTTCTGTGTGAAGCTTAACACTTCACAACTCACTCCAAGTAGAAGGGTTCTTTATAAGTTTAACTTTACCTTAAATCACTGAAGAAAACTTTCTTTAAGTCATGAAATACATAATTCAGTCTTGTGACAGAAGATGTAACATGACTTCATTTTTGGTGAATATATTATATTTTTGGAACACAACTCGATCACAAAGGTACTTCAATCTTTGTGTTATGCTGGTACTCTGAGAAGCAGTATGGATTCTTGAGGGATTTTAATATAGTAATTGACGTAGGAGACGAGATGCCTCATTACAAATGAGTGACTAATAGCCTTAGAATCAGAGGTGATATTGAAAGATGATCAAAGGCAATGATAGTCTCTGCTAATATCCTGTTTTGATCACCACGTTATTTTTTAATCAGATTCTACACAATTTCCCTCAAGAAGATATGAGAATTTATGATTTCAATTATTTCATGTGACACAGCACTTCCTATTTCTGTGGAAGAACAAAGCAGGATAATTCAGAAATCAGATCTATATAAATGGCTTCCCTTTACTTGTCACATTTATCTAATTGTCATTCTGTATTCCTTCCCCCTCAAACCTCTCTCTCTCTCATTCTTTTCCTCTCAGATGGTGTTAAAATTCCTCTTTTAATTTTGCACTAGCACTTAAAATAAATATTTCTATTTCAAGATAATGCTTTAAAATGTATTCTCATGTAATGTTAGCAAAACATAAATAATTCTGCAATTTCAAAAGAGATAACCTCCAATCAAGAGTAATTCAGTTACTTATGTTTTATTTTAAAATAAAAACAACTTCTAAGCAGCTCTTTATCAGCTGTTCAGTTCATTTTACTATGTGCACATTTTTGGTTTTGCGGAGCAAGCTACAATGTTTTATTCCATGTACCTTTCCAAAAGCATTCTTCCAGAGCCAACCAGCCCCAGAAGATGAAGTAGACAGCCAGTCCAGAAGATGAGTAGAAAAATATTGAATTAATTGTAATAAGTAGCACTCCCATATTGTACTTGATTCATCCATATCCTTCAGCAAGTGAAAATACAGAAAAAAAATTTAGGATGAATTTTATAATAAGAGTTTAATAATGTGGACATTTTATCACTATCCAATAAATGTATGAGGCATGTTCATTTTAGGTTAACATGACTGCCCTGAATTACCTGGATGGTAAAATAGTTGCTATTAATTTAACCATTAGAAAAATTAAGCCTGCAGGAAAGTTCTTCAATATTCAAATAGAAGTTCAATATTTAATTTACTACCAACAAAAATATATACCCTCAATGTAAGGTGTCTCATTAAATCAAGTGCCACCCCATGCCAATGACAGTTTTTATCTTCTTAATTTAAGTTTTGTTTTTTGATCCTGATTCATGGAATAGTTTACACACCCTTAGCCTGCCACACTTATCTATCATAGGTGCATGGACTTCTTGGTATTTCCTCTGCCCTTCAATTTCTATTCAATCCATGTACATAATTGCTATGAAATCTAGCTTTCTAATTAGGACAAATGGTGCCCATTAAGTTTTTTCAGATATTGTTAGTTCCCTGACCTTAAAGCATAAGCAATTTAGAAATTGGCTCAAGAATCTTCACAAACATCTACATCTCTCACTCTCCTACCAGCTCCTCTAATTGTCTTTTGGATATTTCACATCAGTATGATTCTAAGAAAAGGGAATTTATTAAATAAAAAAACTTTAGACTATCTATATATCTATATATCTATATCTATATCTATATATATAAAAGTATAATATGCAAATCAACTGGTCTGTGGAATGAGCAGTTGGCTATGATGCACACTGACCATCAGGGGGAAAATGCTCAATGCAGGAAATGCCAACCTCTCAATTCCTCCTCCCAGCTGGCAGACTCCAAACACCTGATGGGAAGAGGGGAACTGGAGATGAGTGGCACCAGATAGGGACAGCACTAGGGCCTGATCACCTTGCCAGTTGCCCTATAAACAGAGGGCGACTGGTGGCAGCTGCCAGCAGCTGGGGAAGATTGGCCCTGATCACAGGCCGGGCAGAGGGACCCTACCCATGCATGAATTTCATGTGCCAGGCCTCTAGTGTGTGTGTGTGTGTGTGTGTGTGTGTGTGTGTGCGTGTGTGTGTGTGTATTAAAAAATTTAAACAGATATTCTGTAAGTCCATTCTAAGTGTCATAATGGGTGATTATATTTTGTTTTCTGTTGTTTGTTTATTGTTGTTGTTTTATTTAAAGAACAAGAGCCAGAGCATTTGCTGCACTAAATGGTTGACTCATCCACAAATTCTTTTCAATACTAGTTTCTAATATTGTGTAAAATACCACACTAACCACAATGTCCCTCTGAGAATCCAGACATCTCTAAGTCTACTAGATCACCACACTCTAATTTAGCATCTATGGAGCCCAATTTAGAGTCATTAATCAAAAGAAGGCACCCTGATTCTCAGACTCCAGGAATTTATATTGTCTCTTTTCTTCTTCCTCCTAACTTTTCTCATTTTTTTCCTATATGCTCTGCAGAGAAAAATCCAGAAGCACTTTGAAGATATAAAAATACAAACAAATTTGGTAAGTTGAAAAGATAATTCTCCTAGTTCTTGGCCCATTCTAGAAGGTGAGCCAAAGTGAGAGGAACAAGGTACAGTAGGTCCTCGGGTTATGTCAGAGATCTGTTCCTATGGCGTGATGTAACCTGATTTTCACTGTAAGTTGGAACCCACCTACATAAGCACCTACATCACTCACATGGAGCACATACACAGCAGTAATGAAGTGAAACAGTGAAAATCATTTAAAAAAGATAACAATTCTTGACCTTTACTTGTGGTAAAAAACTAATAAAAAAATATAAAGCACATATGTATATAGGTTGAAATGATGGAACTTTATATATATATATGGGAGATGGTGACGTAACCACAAAACGATGTACGTTAAGTTTGACATAACCAGAGGACTGCCTGTATTACTACTATATTTTGGGGAAAGCACTTATCGGACAGTGCGAACTGAAGAGATGGATGTGGGAGCATCCAACACACACTATGTACACTTGCTTTACTGTCTAAAAGCCATTGCTAATATACAAACGTGTTATCATAAATTTGAAGCTATAGCAACATCTTATGTTTTAAAACAGATATAAAATGATGAATGGGGAGAAAGCATAGTGTAGGTTTTCTAATACCACATCTTTTCTACATTCCATTCAGGTTTATATAGTAGAATAATCTTATATTTTTAAAAGTGTAGAAAGGGTCTCTAGATAGCGTGGGTCACTTATTTCATTAATTCTTGAGCTATCAGAATGGACTAATGCTGTGTCTTGTCAGATATTAGTGGTGATTTTTCTGAGTTCTGGAATCCAAGATCTTCTACATGCATAGCAAGTTACTTCATTACTCCAAGATTCAGTTGCTTATCTATAAAATGAAAACAAAGTGCCGTGTTATAAAATTATTGTGAGTTAAACCTCTCAAGTTCAAATACCATGCCTGGTGTTTAATAACTACACAATAAACATTATATCTGTAATTTTCTTTGTTCTTTTAATACTGGCAATAAAAAAAGCAGGGGGGAGAAATTCTTTAGCATTTGGGTCAACCAAAATCAAATTGGATAATCAGTTGTGAGCCGACTTTAAGTCATAAAATATTACGGCTATGACGCCAAAATTCCATTAAATAGAGATGGCATGTTGGTGAAAAAAAGCAGCAGAATCAGTGCCAAGAGAGTATTCTTAGCTCCAGTTTCTCCAATTACCAGCTATGTGACCTTGAGTAAGTCACTTAATCTCTGAGGGTCAACTTTCTCATACGTAAAAAGGAATCACACATACATACCAGGCATTCATTGTGGGGATTAAAATAGGTCCTTCACATGAAGTTAAAATTATGAGTGTTAAGTTGAGTAAGGTATTTCCTTCACTTTGGGAGACAATAAGAAACAGAAACAAATCAATCAATCAAAACCAGCACATGCTCAGCAGAAGAACTTTCCTCTGTGGAGCCTTCGCTGCTTCAACAGTTTTCCCTCCCCAGAGGAATGTTGTTTACTTTGCCTCTTTTGTTACCTCCAGGCATGTCCTCCTCATCTGTCTCATACTTGATTATAAGTCTATGGCCTATAGAAATGAAACATGTCTCATTTGTTTCCATATCTCTATCACAGAGAATGGTTCTCAGCAAGTGATTTTTTTTAGTAACCGATTGTTTAAATGAAAGAATATATCCTCCTGACATTAAAGATAGGACATATCATTTCTTAGGCTTGGTGGCCAAGAAAAAACAATTCTGCGCCACTATTAAAGTCACAAGATTGTCTTTTACATCTATAGCTCCAGTTGCATGATTCTTGTTATTGTGATGAGAAATGCTATGTTAATATTCCACTGTCAAGCAGATGTGCCTTTTGTTGAGTAGATAAAGACTGAAGTCTGCTAGTGGAGCTGATGCTGCACAGCCATCTGGAAAGAAAACTTGGAATATTATAGTGGGGCCAGAAAATGAGCATTTGCTTCATGAATGTGGCACTCGTACAACTGTTGGAACAAAGCTGGCTGGGAACCAAACCCTGTGTTTGTCTGCCTGTCCTCCTGGAGGAGTTTATATGTAACTTCGGCTACAAGAGACAGGCAAGGGTTTTAAGAGACAAGCAGAAGAGAAGATAGAATGTCATTTAAAACACATTTCTAGGCTCCATCTCAAGTGGAAACCCAGTAACTTTGAGCAGATCCATGCCGACAATGTTTAAACATTTCCATTCATGATCAGATCACTCTCATCTCTTCCTGGCTTTAGTCACATGTGAGCCATAGAGGCCAGTACTGCCTAGGATGTAAGCAGAGAACCTGCACTCACGCTCACATGGAACAGATTTGGGTGGAGGGCGTATTAAACGTATAAACAATTTATATACTAAAGCATTCAGCAATTCTTGATGGAAGGGACAAATCCTTATAGCTCTTTGCCAATAAAATATAGGGTTTCAATGTTTTTAGTAACCATTTGGAAATCTTGAGGAAAAAAATCCTACTTTACAGTTAGACAACATTTTAATATTTAATCAGTTAATCTAAAATGATTATGAAAAAAACCTTAGTATTGATATTTGTCTGAAATTATTTATATAAATCCCTTCAAAGTATTATCCCTCTGAACTAACAAGATACAGGTTTTATACTGATTCCAGCTAGTAAATTCAAACCAGTTTTTAAAAAAATGAAAAAAATTGGAATTAAATCAGTCAGATGGAATGTCAGAAAATGAGTTGTAATTTTTCTTTAATAAATAATTAACTATAGTTCTTCAAACTCTAACTCTTCCATGTTTGACAATACTGAGTCTGTATAAGCAATTCATTCTTTGTTAAGTTGGCTTTTATTGCCTACAGAGGCCTAGTGGTCTACCTATTTAACCCATCCTTTCCCTTCCAATGTAACCAATGAAATTTCCTTGTGTGGAGTGTCAGTCACAGAGTCATGGCTAAATCAAAGACCTATTAAAAATTGTGATAATAACCTGAAAATAGACCAAAAATAAGCATGCTAACATACTAACCTAGAAAATTTTACTCAACTCAAGGCTTCTCAAGATCAAGGACTGGGTCACAGTCATCTTTTAATTCCCAGTACTTAGGGCAGACACCTACACTTAGTAAAATCTCAAAAGATTTTGTTTAACAGCATGAAACACTGATTAAGAATTTGACTATGATGAAAAAATATTTCAGCTAATATATGCTTATAAAGGCAGAATCAACAATGGATGTATATTGAATACAATATTCTGTTCTTTAAATTTTGACTTTTAAATATCCTACAACAAATGGATCTTTGCAGTAAGCTCACTTAAGGTGAGCAGAAAAAGAGATTAAAGGGTAGAAAGAATGAAGAAATGCCACTTGGGGATGTATAGATGAAGTAAGAGCAGATGTGAAGAGGAAAAAAGTTCTAAGCACTCCAAGGGAGGAAAAAAGTAAGTAGCAGAACTTAGTTTTATCACAAAATCAACCTTATTCATTTATAAAGAATTTCCTAAGGGATTTTTAAAAATAACAATCAATGAAAAGATCTTTAAAGAAGAAAAAAATAAATGAATCACTTTAATTCAATTCAATAAAAGCTTTTCTTTATTTTCTGAGTAATAGATTTCCCTTTTCAGGCCCTCTAAGGCCAGGTCTCTGTAGTCAGCATAAAGTGAAATTGAGCAATTATTTGTTGGATTTTAATTTAAACTGTTGTAGATCAGAATAATTTAGGTCAATTATGATCAAGGATTCATGTCAGCATGATAGCCTCCAGTATTTGAGTTAATGATCTCCTCCTTCAGGATGGTTGTGAAAAGAGCATTCGATAGGAAGTCAGAGGAGGTGGACACTTTTTTTTTTAATTCATCAGAAAATTAGGAACTATTCATCTCTCTGGGCTGCAGGGTTATCATCTGAACACTGTAGATAATATTTGCACAGTCAAGTTGTTTTAATGAGCAATGAAACACTCTATGTAAATAACTTTGTAAATAAAAGTACTACATAAATATAATTGATTCATTGTGAAAATCCCTCCACCCTTCATCCCATCATACTCTATATAGTTTCTCTACACTTCTCTTGAGCAAGACATTAAAAGAGATATGGCTGGAAAGCAAAGTAATTTGCTATCCTATATAATAAAAGGATAATATGCAAGTTAACCTTAAGGGCAGAATAACTAGGAATGACCATTAGGGGGCAGACACTCAATGCAAGAGTTGCCCCCTGGGGGTTAGTGTGTTTCCGCAGGGGAAGCTCCACTAAGCCACAAGCCTGGCTGATGGAACCAACCCCCCACCCTCAAGGGCACAAATTTTCATGCACCCAGCCTCTAGTTAAAATATATAAACAAATGTATTGGAAACAAAGGAAACATTTTCCAATGTACATGCATTAATACCAAACAAAGCACTTCTTAGAAAAATAATTTCTTCTGTAGTATTTAGATTCTATTAGAGCATATGAAAACATGTATGATTTAACACATGATAAAAATGTATACTTTTTCATTTATCTCTAATAAGTGGTCTTATTTTTTCAATGGGCCTGAATTGTTTACTTCCATCTTACAAATGATAAAATTTTATAAAATCAACTTTTTAGTTCAGTAGGTTCAAATTCACATACCATAAAAGCAGCTCTTTCAAAAATTGAAAATGTCATTAAGCATTTTATGTGCAATGAGTACTTAGAAATGCATAGTGCATACTTTTGTTATCATTAAAGTTAATAACAGTTTACACTCTAAACCATGCAAATATTGGCAGCAATATCAGGCCTTGTTTGGAAATTTTGGATTCATTTGAAACCTAACATAAATAAAACTAGACTGGGTGAATCCATATGAACCAAAACCCCAGATTCCGTGATTTTTCCTCCCAAATTTACAGCACTTTAAATCCTCCCTATTATATAGTTGTAATTAGCTAATCCAGTGGTCAGCAAACTCATTAATCAACAGAGCCAAATATCAACAGTACAATGATTGAAATTTTTTTTGAGAGCCAAATTTTTTAAACTTAAACACTTCTAATGCCACTTCTTCAAAATAGATTTGCCCAAGCCATGGTAATTGGTGGAAGAGCCATACTCAAGGGCCAAAGAGCCGCATGTGGCTCACAAGCCACAGTTTGCTGACCACAGAGATAATCTATATATATAAAAAGCCAGCGATAGGAACACTATAATGACCAGAATGACCAGTTGCTAGACGCCTACTGCAGTCAGCAAACTGGCCCAATTGGGGGTGAGGCCAGCAGGCCAACCTTCCATGGACCCTCCCCACAGCCAGCCGCATCCCTGTTCAGCCTCCCCTACCCCAATCAGGGGAGGGGCCAGTTGGCCAACCTCCTGTGGCCCCTCCCTCTGGCTGACCCAGTGTCTGATCAGCTTCTCCCACCCCAATCTAGGGTGAAGCAACTGGCCAATCTTCTCACAGCCCTTCCTCCCAGCTGGCCCCACCCCAATCACCTTGCCCCACCCCAATCAGCCTGCAGCCCCTAATCCTGGCTGGCCCTGCCTCCAATTGAACCTCTAACTCTAATAGGGGGCAGGGCCGGACAGCCAAAATCCAGCAGTTCCTCCACCTGGTCAACCCTGTCCCCAATGGTCCCCCACCACCCTGATTGGACCACAGCCCCTCCCCCACCTGGCTCCATCCATGATCAGCCTCTACCCCATTGGCTCATAGCCCTTTCCCCTAGGCTGGCCTGACTCCTGGTCAGTCCACATCCTCATAGGGGGTGGAGCCAGTCAACCTTCTGCAGCTCCTCCCTTAGCCAGTTCCACCTCCAATAGGCCCTCTATTCCAATTAGGGGGAGGGCTAGCTGCCCAAACACCCATGGCCTCTCCCCCTGGCTACTGGCCTCTGATAGAACCCCCACCCCATTGGGGGGGTGGGGCCAGCCACCCACTGTCCACCAACACTCCCCATGGCTAGCCCTACCCTTTTCAGCCCCCACTACCCCAATTGGTCCTCAGCCTCTCCCCTCAGCCATCTTTACTCCTCTATTGCCCCCCCTCCCCCGACCAATCAGAGGCAGGGCCAGGTGGCCAGTCACTTGTAACCCCTCCCTCGACTGGCCCAACCTGATCAGAGTGGGCTGGCCAGCCAACTTTCCACCATCTCCTCCTCCTGACAGGCCCAGCCCCAATATGCCACGATCAGCCCTGAGCCAGCTGGATCCCATCTGTGCACAAATTCATGCACTGGGCCTCTAGTTATTAATAACAGAAAAGAAGCAATGAGGAAAACTAGACATTATAGGCATCATTTGGGCAGCTTTACCAAGAAGTTGCAACTTTGCATTTCCCAGGGAACCATTAGCATATTCCCTGCAAAACACTGGGGGAAGGGAGCCAACAAAGGGAAGATAGACACATGCCCAATAGAGTTGGGGTGACATAAGAAAGATACTTCCTTGTCAGTCAAACCTGGGAACAGAGATGATTGGTCAAAATGAGTATGGATGCTACAAGCACACAAAAAATTAGGAATACCAATCTCTTAAACAGAGAAGTTCTCTTTCTCTTGTGACTCTTGACTCATGGGGCTCTTTTGCTCTGGCTTCCTTCCATCCGCCCACATGGCCCACAACAGACTGATGGACTGCAGCAGGAAACCCAAGTTAAGGTGGCCTGATGCTGTATTGGACTTGGAAAGGAACTGGACACTGCTCTGATTTTAGCCTTGCTAAAGGCAAAATGGGACCTCTTCCTTGGTGGGACTGAGGGGCAGGGGACTTTGGAAACTCAGGGATTTGATTCCACAGGAATAAATCTTTCTATAATACCTCATCCTTCTATGCAAGTCTTAAAAATTCTTATTTCTTGGAATATAAAAAAAAATCCACCCCCATTAGCAGCCAGGACCTCCTATCCAGTAACACCTAGGTGCATATGATTTAAACAACAAAAACATTATCATAGTTGCCAAGAAATTAAAACAATATTTTATTGGTTTTAGTGAGAGACAGATATTTTATTGTTCTTTTCGCTGCTGTTTGCCTATTTGCTTTTAGTGAGAGATCTATTTAAATTTTCTTTAATTATTATTAAACATGGTAGCAAAATGGGAATACATGAAAAATAAACCCGACATTGTCT
>PVJN01066083.1:0-10092 GCA_004026805.1 Lasiurus borealis
TGGGGGCACCATCATGCCTACCATCTGTAAGAGCAACCTTGGCAGCGTGGCAGGTGCCCTAGCGAGGCGGCGGGGCACACAGAGGCAGAGCTACACTGGCATGTTCCACGCGGCCGCCCTACCGCTCCTGTTGCTACTGCTCCCAGATGGGAATTCTAGGAGGCTTCTGGACACAGACAGGCAGACAACCTTTACTGGATGGTTGACAATGACTAGGATGCTAATGAAAGTGGAGATGGGGAAGGCAGGCAAGTCAGCAGCACCTAGCACTGGTCACATGTCCCTTGAGTGTCCCACTCATGCCATAATCACCATGATCACAGGCTGCTTCCCGAAGAGATATGTCTTCAATGATTCCCATCGTACCCACTTGCTTGTAGGGATACATCCAAGACCCCCCAGTGGATGCCTGAAACCATAAACTATGTGTTTTCCCCATCAACACATACCTATGATAACATTTCATTCATAAATCAGAGACAATAACAAACAACAATAATTAATAATATACTAGAACAATTATGACAACATAGTGTTATGAGACTTATGTCAACGTGGTCTCTCAAAACAGGTCATTGTACTGTACTCACCCTTTCTCTTCTTGTGATGATGTGAGATGACACAGTGTCCACATGATGAGATGCAGAGGTGAATGAGGTGGCACTGGGACTCAGCATGCGCCGCTTCCCCAGTGTAGTCTCTCTCTCTTTCTCTGTAGACTGGCAGGGGTTTCTTTTTCCTTCTTCACAGCTTCAGGGGTAGGAGACTCGTTCTTACCTTAGAGCTTAGCAACCTCAGGATGCAACTCTTTCCCTTATTAAATGGAGAACTTCCACCTGAAGGTAGCCCCTTTCATCTTCTCTGTGGCACCTCTGAACTGCCAGCATCACTCCCCTTGTGCTTTGGCATCATTATGGGGTAAAATAAAGGTGATTTGAGCACAAGCACTACCATACTGTGACAGCAGATCCGGTAACAAGACCAGGGAAGTAACAGGCCAGGCGTCTATAGCATGGAGACGCTGGGCACATGGGTGAGTCCCGTGCTGGGCCAGATGGGGCTCCACCGAGCGGGATGGGGCTGGACAGAGCGGGACGCACGAGATTTCATCACTGCACCGAACAGTGTGCAATTTAAAACTTATGAGTCGCTTATTTCTGGGGTTTTCCATTCAATATTTTCAGACTGAGTTTCTTAAGCAGAAAAGACACATGCTTCCCCCACCCCCAACCCTTTGTATAGACAAAATGTAGCACATACTGTTCTGAACTTTTGATTTTCTTTCTTCACACAATAAGACTAGAATTTGCATTGAAATAGATTTGAAAGTGATGGTTATAAATAGTTACCATTATTGGGAACTGATTGACGGGAGGCCATGTAGCATTCGCCTTAGGGGTGGTAGTCTCTTTTAGTGAAGACATTTTGGGGCCCCCCAAAATTACATTAATATTACAACAGACACAACAACACTCCCTTAACTGTAACATATAATCTTCATAATGTCATATGCATTAGAAAGGAATTAATGGCACTTTTGATGTTAAAAAACTTGACAAGTTCAATAATTCAGAATTGAACTCTGCCCTAGTCTTCACAAACCCTTCCTTTAATAGCTTATTTTTTCACATTGCGTGACTTAGCTCTGTTGCAGATTTTATTTTGCTGAGCAGTATGTATGTTCACATGCAGTAAAGATAGTTATTTGGGAAGATCTATTCCTAAATAGCAATTATTAGTGATTTTATTAATGAAGAAAATAAATCAGGGTCTGCTCTTTTCTTTAACTCAGACATCTGAAATAACAGAGTTCTACAGAGGATTCAATATAAAGGCCTCCCTTAAAACACCCTAAGTCTTAGTCATGAGGCAGCTGCCCCAGGACGCCATGGCATCCTCCTGTTATCCTGGTGAAATTATACTGATGAAACAAGGGAATTCAGAGATCTCCTTCGAGCATACACACTGTGCTGAGGTTAATACAGGTGTATTTAAATTCTAGTTTATAATTTTGCATTATGATTTCCTGTGACTTTTCCAGCACCTGCACTGCAATATTTCCTGACAGAAATTTTATTAGAATTGTACTGGTAAACTGAATAGTGTTTTTAAAAAATCTGTTTAGTATCTATTGCTCAAAATTGCTCTAAGGTTGAAAAGCAGCACAATGGGAATGCAACCTGAAGCACAACGTCTGTACGTAATTGACATTACCTTATTTAGTCAGCTATGGATGTTCTGTTTTAAATGTTCCCCAATGACAATTTCATCAACCTTCAACATCCTCTTATTGATCACCTGCTGTCCACTCAATACCACACTATCCATTTTACTTGCATTGTCGTTTTAAATTTATCCTTATGGCAGATATTGATATTAGCTTTTGGACCTCAGTCAGCAGGTAAAAAAAAAAAAGTGCTCTGAATTCTTGATGTCAGTAGCAGCCCTTCTATATGGTCTCAGCCAGCGGACAGCACAAGCGGTCCACAGTGCACACCACCACGGAACTGCTTGACTATTCATATCACTTCACCCATTCAGACTTGGCTAAAGCAATTTTGTCAGAGCTGAGACAGTTCAAATCTAAAAGTGGAGGCCATTCTGCCTTGTTAATAGATGGAGAGCTACAGAAATACCCACATGGGGATGGATAGTCCAACCAAGAAAATAAATGTTCCATGGAAAGGCAAATTGTGAAGTTCCTCTGTTTTCCACATAAGAAAGCTGGAGCCCATCTCTAGTCAGCAGCCACTTAGTTGCGTTTTCAGATCAGCCCTGGGCATTTCCTTCTTCCAGAAGGAAGCCCAGAAGATGAAACCAATTTCTAACTGCTGGGATGGCCTGGGTGAGAGGCTCTAGTGCCGCCAGCCCCAGGGAGCCCTCACCTAGGACTGCCTCGTCCTGGAAGAAATAGCCCAGGCTAGCCTTAAACCTAGAAAAACTTTGTGTCTCTTCTCTTTACCTCTTCCCCTCTTCCCTACTCAAGAGAAGATCTGTTTAAACAGGGAAAATAAATTAATATGAGTCTCAAATAACCAGTAGGATATCAGTAGCCCTATGTTGGCCACGGTGATGAGCTTCATATGGGAGAATGAAGGCATCAGTACACCTTACATTATGTAGCCAGACCACCTTTCTTTACCTACCTCCGGCTGCTTTCTGAGCCACTGCTTCTTTGTCCTCCAAGTTACAGGAACCCAGAGTGCCTTACCCTAGGGATATGTCTCAAAGGGGGCTGCTCTTACAAATAGCACCCCTTTATTTGCAACTTAGCTTTCTGTGGTTTCAGGTTGATTACAAAGCTGAAGAGGTTGGAGAAAGGAATGCTTCTCCTGGACTGAAAATGATTGAACAAAGAAACTGCTCACTTTAATCACTGATGAAGGCCAGATTTAAAGCACAATCATACAGATAGCATGCCCGTAATGTCTTATCAACGTTTCCAGACTGGGGTAGCAAGCACATTTTGGTGACTATGACCACTAGAAGACATACATTGACTGTGACTAAAAGAAAAACAACACAACTTGTTCAGTGTTTTTGAAAAAGAATACTGTTATACCTGTGTTTTATTATAAATAACCAGGTTCTGTCATGTTCATCTTCTTGCCAGCAAAGGAAAGACATTGTTTCATAAAGCTTCTAAAATGTACATGAATATTTAATTAAATCATATTTCCTTGAGAAAATAAAGTTCATTCGCATTTATAGCAGACGGTTGTGAGGAGTATATAATTTTCTTAAGACCAGGGTAGCCAGTACCGGTTGCTTGTGGAACAAAACTCCTCAATTTTTAAAACTTCTTTTTTTAAAAAATAAACATACAATCATAAGTGTTCATTTACTTTAAAAATTCTAAAGATGAAGAAAATTATTGTATATATATTTAAGTCCTTGTATAAATTACAAAACTCAAGTTTATAGTACAGAGTCCCTTCCCCATAGGAAGCATAAAGCACTTTTGTGGTACCTTTCACCAGTAAATATTTGTATCACATTGAATTTGACAAACAAAGTAAAAGTTGATATTGCATCTGTGAGCCCCAAGTGAACATTCTTCTAAGCTGTCTCTCATGATGAATGAACTTCAAAAGTCATTGGATTGCCACAATTTAACTCAATCTCAGATAAAGATATATAAAAGTAATACATATATTGACTTCAGTAGAAATCTGAAAAATCAGTGAATTGCAGACTCTTCTTGCTTGAGGTCAACAAACACCCTTTGGAGTTGTTTAAGACCAGGACAACAAAATAAAATTATGACAATAATAATTATAACAATAAAAATAACAATAATAAAAATAAAAATTAACACCACCAACAATGAGGTAAACTCCCCTTTTAAAAAGGCAATATGTGTTGCCTGGACTGTCAGGAGAGAGTTTGATTGTACCTGACACCCAAATGTTTTTCCAACCAGAGTTCAGCCAGTTGCATGGTTGAGGCAAAAGTGCTTGCCTTGGATCCTAAGCACATCTTATACTGCTTTGGGTCCAAGTTAGGGTCACAATGAACTGGGTGGAAAATATGTACCACTCCTACTTCTTGACTTCTGAAGGGCCTTAAGCCAGATAGAATAACTTTATTGTAGAGATCTACATCTTCCAGTCCCCAGCCCTGTATTGAGGTATCAAATCCACCTGCTCCCAGAAGATCACTTTTATAAATACAGGTAATTCCATATCCATAGTCTCTCCAAAATCCAGTCTTCTTTGAGAAGACAAAGTCATCATCAGTGGGAGGCTTTCCCCCATTGGTTACCTTTGGATCATACTGGCTAAAGATGATGGGGTAGTACACCTGTTGTCCCTGAATTGTATTGTCTCTACATCGTTGGAGAAAGTCTCCTCTGAAGATCAAGTCAACATCACAAAATAGCAGCAAAGTATCATTGTCAAACTGGGAAGAAGCCATTTCAAGACCAAGACCTCTGGAAAACTCTCCCTTCATGGGGATCAGGGTCATTTCTGCTTTAGGGTACTTGTTCTGATAGTCTTTTATCAGCTCGATATGCTTGCTGGAATCTTGGCCAGAATCCCCACTGAAAAGGATGATGACCAGTTTTACGTTCTGCTTTGGGATAAGACAAGTATTTTCAAAGCTCTCCATGAACCTCAAGAAAATGTCGTACCTTCCAATGAGAGGAACAAGAATGTGTATTTTCTTTTCATGGTGCCCTCGCATTTCTTTGACTCCTTGAAAAGAGGACAATATCTTTAAAGAGTTAGATATAAAGGAAAATGACTGAGTGTCACTGTTAATGCTCTCCACAAGACTGTTGACATCTAGCTCTTCAGTTTCCCGGAAGAAAGGCTTGCTGAACAACTGCTGAAGGTAGGCATGGCGTCTCACTGGCACGGTCAGTTTCCTCCCCTTGTGTCTCTTGTACAAGAGGAGCAAATCCAAAATGTACTCCACGCCATGCATAGGATCAACCCTGCGGTAGCCGTACTGGATCTCCTTGAAGTCAATGACTCGACCCCTACTCTTGGCATTCTCATTGATCATCTCCATCACCTGTAGGACGGTGTCATCCAGGGCTGTTCTAAGGATGCTGCTGATGCTCTGTCGAGGAGGCTGGTTCTCAGATGCTGAGTAAAGGAGCTTTCCTGTCAGGAACTCCCATTCTATCACCTCCTCCCTCTCCCGAGGCTGAAAGTGGTTGAAAGAAGGCATCACCCCCAGCTGCTGATCCTCTTTGCTCACTTCACTGTCGCTGAGCTTGCTCATCAGCGCCCTCTCGCGGTGGAGCTGGATGGTGCGGTAGCGAAGTTCAGAAATTTTGCGGCTCAGCATGTAATTATGAAGCCTGTATTGGTAGGCAGGCCTTTTGTTGGGATGAAGTGTTATGGCTGCGTGGATTTTGCTATTGTGAAGGTCTTGAATGTAACCCTTTCGATTGTGTTCATAATTTTCATGGAACAGTTGCTGCATCTGAAAAGTAAAAGGAAATCAGTACGTTAAATTTTTAAAAGAAATTAAAGCAATAAACTAAAATGTCAATTAAAATATTTAATAAAATTAGTTATATGGTATTTTGGAACAAAAGGGCTTGTCAAATTTATACATAAAAGAAATGAAAATAGCTTTTAATGTCCAATTCATACGCTCAAATACTGCACACTAATCTGTCAATTCATATGCATACTTCCAACTAACCTCCAGCTATATATTTTTGAAGTAAAGAATCTTTGTCCCTCTACCCATTCTGAGATCACCCTAAAGTACCAAAGAAAACAAGAATTGAATATGTCCATAACCCTATAAAGATCACTCTGAGGGAGAGGCACAGGGGTAGAGAATGGATTTTCCAAAAGGTGGTGGTGGTGCTGGGGGGTGGTTTTCAACTTAAGTGTGAACCCACTGTCCTGTTGCTTGGAATGACAATATCACCCTCCCAAAGCAGAAGTAAATTTTTATTTAGTATCCTGATATACCATTTTGATAGAGTAAGTTCTTGGTCAAGTAGGGTGGTACAGAAGCTACACCGATCTATGCTACTGATTTAAAAAATCAAATCCAAAATTAGACATGCTTGACATCATTATATATCAGAAAGTCTCTCTGTTAGTCTAGAACAAGCTCACTACTTCAGATAGAAACAAAAATGAGGGAAAGGTAGAATTATGAGGTCACACTTCAAACTGCCAGCTAATTCCTCCTATACCAATCAGCAAAGAGGTCTCTATCGCACCCAATTATGATAAATACCAAAGAAGGAGGTGAAGAAAAAGAAGGAGGAATCTGTGACTTCATTAATGAATAAGGAGAAAAGAAATACTGCAAACTTAAGAATACATATCCAAAGCAAGTAAAAGTTATCGATCAACCAAATAGACAATACAATTTCCATAAAAAAGAACTCAAGGAATGGAGAAACTTAGCTTAAAGAAGAAATAAAACCACTGATAGTTCCATTACAAGAAGCATAAAGATTGTGACAAACACAGGAAGAGACTTGAGAAAATTATCAAAATAATAGAAATATAAAAGAGAGGTTAAAAGTTTGGAGATATCTTTCTCTGTGTGTGTATATATGTATATATATATATATATATATATATACATATATACATATACTTATACACATACACATACACATACATATACATATATACAACATATATATATATACATATATATATTTAATATAGATTTAAAAGTGTGGATACCTATTTAATACTAATAAAAAATGCTAAAGGAGATAAAAATATGTATGTAAAATATGTCTGAGGGACATACTATCCTTAAAATAAAAGCGGATATATGTGTGCAATTAGGCCAAGAGGAAAACAAAATAAAATAAACAAAGAGAACCTACTTTGGCTCTAAGTAGTAAAAGAATGAATCTTGTCACAGCATTCTCCACAGCAACATTCAATGTTGAAACAACAGCAGACCCCAATGAAGCAAATTAATGCCTCATAATTTTATATTCAATCAAACTGGAGCTCAAGTTATCCCAACCAAGTGAGAGTTCAAATTTTATTGCAAAAATAAATAGTTTCTGACATGTAAGAACTTGTGCCAGATTGGTGGTGGTAAATTCTTTGACACTTCTCCCACAGAAAGGTGGGGTCTGTGTCCCCTCCTCTTAAGTCTGGGTGACTCTGTGACTACTTTAATTAGTGGACCACAGTAGAAGAGACACTGTGCCAGTTTCCCGATTAGTGACTTCTGCCTTTTGGCACTGTCACTCTGCAGAAGCCAGCTGCTAAATAAAAAGCCTGAGTTGGTTTCCTTGTTGCTGGCGAGGTCCACCAGTAAAATGTGCTATAGCAGAATCCTTGCTCCAATCCCAGAGTCAGAGATGAAGTATCTCTTTTTAACACATTAAAGTTCCTTTGCAGTTCTAGTTTGCAAAGAGTTTTTATCATGAATGAATTTTAATGTGAAACAAATGTTTTTTTCTCTACCCATTGAGAAGATTTTGGGATTTTTTTTTCTGTTATGGTGGTGATTTGCACTGGTTGTTTTTCGAGTATGAAACCACCTTTTATTCCTTTACTAAACTCATCATGATCTCGCTATATTATCCTCTTTACATATGGCTGTAATACACTTACAAATGTTTGTTTAGTATATACTGTGAGATTTCAACTGTCCCCAATTGGTATAGAGATTCAGTGTGGTTCTGATACAAATCTCATCATAAAAAGTTGCTCTTAATATTAACAAGTTGATTCTGAAATTTATATAGAAATGAAAAGTCAAGGATACTCAGAACAATCTTAAAAAAGATATACTACAAATAAAAAGTTATTTAGACAGTATATTGGTATAAGGATAAATAGAACAAAGGACCAAAATAATCCATAAGCAAATGTACACATGACGTAGGACTTACCATTTGACTTATAATAACAAATATGACACTGAAGAATGAAGAAAGGGTGGTCTTTTCAGTAAACAGTACAAGATCACTTGGATATTCATATGGAACCTGATAAAAACTGAGCCCCTACACTCCACAATTTTAAAAAATTCATCTCAGATGAACTGTTTATCTTTCAAAGGTGAAAGAATTCAATTTCTAAAAGTTAACATGAGAAAATATCTGTATGACTTTTGGTTAGGTGAAGATTTCTTATGATACAAGGTACTAATCATAAAAATAGATTGATAAATTAGGCTGCATTAAAATTAAAAACTCTGTTCCTCAAAAACGCCATTAAGAGATCATAAAAGGAGCCCAACTAGCATGGCTCAGTGGTTGAGCATCGACCTATGAACCAGAAGGTCACAGTCCCAGGTGAAGGTACATGCCCAGGTTGTGGGCTCAATCACCATTGGGGGTGTACAGGTGGCAGCCAATTGATGATTCACTCACTCTCATCATTGAGGTCTCTCTCTCTCTCTCTCCCCTTCCTCTCTGAAATCAATAAAAAATATATTTTTTTAAAAAATAGATCATAAAAGGAAAACTAGACAGTTGGAAAAACATTTTTAGTAGATCTTATCAAAGAGGACTAAAAACCAAAATATGTAATGAACTCATACAAATTAATAAGAAAGGGCAAACCCAATTAAAAATGAAAAATCAAAAACAAAAACCTGAATGAGCACTTCACAAAAGATAATATGCAAATACCCAATAAATATACAAATACATTCTCTAGTTTATTCATCATTAGAGTCATGCTATTTAAAGTCACAATGAGATAACGTTATGGACTTAAAAGAATGCCTAAAACTGAATGCAGTGATAATGCACTATCAAGATTTGGAACTTTCATATGTGGTTGGTGAGAATGGAACTTGGTTCAACCACTATGGAAAACTGTATCAACTAAAATGACCATATACATTCCTGAAATTCAGGTATTCTACTCTAGATATATATCTGATAAAAATGCATACATTCATACACCTAAACATATAGTATAAGAATTTTCATAGTAGCATTATTCAAAATACCCTCAAACTGAAAGTAACCCAAATGTACATCAAGAGTAGACTAGATAAATATAATATATTCATTTAATAGAAAACAATACATAAATTTAAAAACTGAAACACTATGATTCACAACAATGTGGGAAAATCTCACAAACAAGTGAAAGAAGCATATTCAAAGAAATACATTTGCTTGATTCTATTTATTGGATAGTCAGAAACAGGTAAAGCTAACCTATGCAGTTAGCTATAAGAATAGTGATCAAAGATCAAGAGAGGGAGCTGGGAGCTATAGAGTGCAGTTAATGTTGTTCTAAGTCAGTGGTCTGCAAACTCATTAATCAACAGAGCCGCAACCATTTGCCAACCATTGATTTAAGTCATTGTCACAGGTATGCATTCAATTTGTGAACATTTATTGAACTGCTACTTAAGATGTTTATCAGTTATACTCCACTTAATAAAATACTTTATTTTAAAAGTATACATATATAAGCATGTAGAATTAGATAGATTTTCCAATATGTATGTACATAAATGTGTGTATGAATAGATGGTGGAGAGAGAGAACAAAAAAAATGTTTTCCTAAAAAAGGTGATCTAAAAGGAATAAGGCCAAGACCATAGCAGATTCTTTATCATCAGTATTTCATCTGGTTGCTTTTCCATAGTCAGATTTTTCAAATCAACATC
>PVJN01066084.1:0-10091 GCA_004026805.1 Lasiurus borealis
GGGGGGGGGGGCGGCGGGCTCTCAGCTCAGCCTGCATCCTTTCCAATCCAGGACCACTAGGGGGATGTCAGACATCCCTCTCACAATCCAGGACCACTGGCTCCTTACTGCTCACCTGCCTGCTTGCCTGCTTGCCGCTTGTTACTCTTCCTGCTTGCCTGATTCCCCTAACTGCTTTCCCTTGCCAGCCTGATCACCCCTAACTGCCTCTGCCTCTGCCCCACCACCATGGCTTTGTCCAGAAGGACATCAGGAAGACGTCCAGTCTAATTGGCATATTACCCTTTTATTAGTATAGATGTATGCTTGATAGAGCCTTTTGTAATGGCAAAAAAAGGAAAGATAATGATACTGAGAAAAAATAAAATTAACAAACAAACAAAAATGTCAGCAGGATAGTAATATTTTCTGGTTTAGTCCTTGCTGACTTTTCTCACATAATCTCCCACTGTTTTCTCTAAAATTTTTCCTTTGATTCAGCAATGCCTGTTTATATGATATTTCCAAGTGCACTACCCTTTCTGAAGCCTAGTTATTTTTACACATACCATATTACCTCTGCTAGTTAAGATCTTAGTCCTAATTCTTGTTCCTTTATGAGTCTTTTATCTGCTCTTGCAAGTTCCAATTCACTTATCGCTTTATCTGCCTGACTAGCCTCCACCTTCATGAGTCCCTCTCCCGCTAGTATCCCTGGCACATACACACAAATCAGGCAGTTGGGCAATCACCCTGCTGTGTTTATTCCTTTAGTAAAGCATTGTTAACTTTAAATGTTTAAAAGTGTTCTTCACAACACTAAATTTCTTAAATGCTGAGATCATGTCTTATTAATATTTGTATTCCCATGTGGCACATAACAAGTTTTCAATTATTTTCTTCAGCTTCCTCCCAAACCTCTTCCAATCAGTTCCTACAGAAGTATCTTTCTAAATACAGATCTGTTCATATTATTACAGAACTTAAAAACCTTCACTAAGCCTTCACCCTAACAGATACATTCTAAACTACTTACCATGACATGAGAGATCCTTCAATATTTGGCCTTTATATCATTTCTTTTTACTCTCAGCAGATCTGATACAGTACCCAAATTATACCATCTACTCTCTAAAATTTATATTTCTATTCAAAATGCCATTTGCTTTGTTTTGTTCATCTTTGCATTGTGAACATCAAAAAATTGCTTAGAAAATAGGAACACTCAATTACTATTTCTTCAAAAATTGTAAGTAAATGAAAGATTGAATACGTTAACTTGTTTTAGTCTATATACATGGTAAAAATGGATAACCATAACAATATATTTTCACTCCAAAACTGACAACTCACCACTTCAATGGAATTGAAATGTTGACAATGTAGGTTATTCTACCACAGAACCCTAAAGTAATGAGGGTAGCAGAGATAATTTATAGACTGAGAAATGTTTCTTTCCTTTGAAGCACCTATGAGTTTTCCAGGTAATTCTGGAACACTTGGTATAGTTGCAAGAGTTAAATCATTTTTCAATCTAAAATATATGTAAATTCATGATTTGCTTATTGATACAACAAAGAAGCAAATTTTAATGTATTTTAAATACAGAAAATGATGTTATTTTTCTGTGTGGCAGCATTAAGTATAATACTGGGTTGTGATTTTATTTTATAATGCCACATGTTTCTAAGTAATTTGCCTAACACATACAAGTCTGCTGTTTACTGCCCTTCCATTCTTGGGAAACCTTCCTTCTCTATTCATCATGCCCTAATTCCATAAACATGCCCATGATTTTTAAAGAAATGAGCACGTTATATTTCCTCAGACTTAGGCACTTTCCCTTGGCAGTACAATCCGGAAATTTCAGAATTTTGCTATAGTATAGGGTTATTACTGCTTTGTCTTGGCGATACTTATAACATTGATTCCTAAGTTTAGTGAACATATTTTTTTTTAAATACAGTGTCAAAGAAAGAAAAGAAATAACTCACCAAATGTTTTATATGTCAGAATGTTTGTTCACATTAATATTTTGGGGGGTTGAAATATTTATTTTCTCCTAAGGATTACTAGTACAGTGGTACCTCGAGATACGAGTGCCCTAACATGCGAGATTTTTGAGATACGAGCTGTCGAGTGAGCGATTTTTTGCTTTGAAATAAGAGGAACATTTGAGATATGAGTAATGCGAGGATTGGCCAGCTGCACACGACCCACCAGTTTACCGCGACTCCAGAATCTCATAGTTTCCCACACCTCAGTTAGTGTGCTTGTTTACCTCCTTGTCGAAGCATCTTTTGTGCATTACATACTTTATCACATTTCTTTTTATAACCATGGGTCTGAAGAAAGCGAGTGGAAAGGTCATTGCTCAGAAGAGGATGGTGTCTATTGAATTAAAGCGTGAAATCATAGAAAAATATGAGCAAGGTGTGCGAGTGGCTGACTTGGCGAGGCAGTACGGGCGTAATACTTCAACGATATGCACTGTACTTAAACAGAAGGAGTCGATAAAGGGTATAACGCCAGCTAAGGGCGTTACGATAATTTCTAAGCTCCGAAGCTCTCTCCATGAAAAGATGGAGAATCTATTGATGGTGTGGGTGACGGAGAAGCAGCTTAAAGGAGATACATTAACACAGGGCTTCATATGTGAGAAGGCGAGAGCGATTTACGGTGATTTGCTGGAGCAGACCCCTCGCACTTCCACGGATGAAGCATTGAAAGACTCATTTAAAGCCAGGAGAGGCTGGTTTGATAACTTCAGGAAAAGGTCCAGCATTCACTCCATCATCAGGCATGGTGAGGCAGCAAGTTCGGATGTGAAGGCAGCTGAGGATTACCTCAAAACTTTTCCCGAACTGATAGAAGCCAAAGGATATATCCCCCAGCAAGTCTTCAACTGTGACGAGACAGGGCTTTTCTGGAAGAAGATGCCTAATAGGACTTATATAATGGCAGAGGAGAAGGCGATGCCAGGCCACAAACCCATGAAGGATAGGCTAACTTTCGAACTGTGCGCCAATGTAGGTGGCAACTGCAAGATCAAGCCTCTGCTTGAATACCATTTGGAAAACCCCATAGTCTTTAAGTCACATAAGATTTTAAAAGATAAACTGCAAGTTATGTGGAGGGCAAACCTGAAGGCATGGGTCACCAGGCAGTTCTTTGTGGAGTGGGTAAACCTGGTTTTTGGCCCGTCTGTTAAGAAATATCTACAGGAAAACAATCTAAACATGCAAGTCCTCCTCGTCCTCTACAATGCTCCTGCTCACCCACCGAACCTCGAAGATGAACTCCTCGAAGAGTTCAAGTTTATAAAGGTTGTCTACCTACATCCCAACACCACTCCTATCATGCAGCCCATGGATCAGGAGGTGATTTCTAATTTTAAAAAGCTTTACATCAGGCACCTGTTCCGGCACTGCTTTGAGGTGATGGAAAACACAAACCTCACCCTTCGAGAGTTCTGGAAGAACCACTTTAACATCGTGATATGCCTCAGAATTATTGATCAGGCCTGACTGGGTGTTACAATGAGGACTTTGACCTCTGCATGGAAGAAGCTGTGGCCTGAGGCTGTAGCCGAAAGGACCTTCGAAGGATTCGAACCCGAGGTGCCAGTGGAGGAGGAGAGAGTGTCTCTGGGAAAATCATGGGCCTGGAGGTGGATGAGAGAGATGTGAATAAGCTCGTCGAGGAGCACTCTCTGGAACTCACCACGGAGGAATTACAAGAGTTTCAGTCTCAGCAACATGCGGAGGTTCTCCAAGAAATTGGTTTTTAGGAGGAGCCAGAGGTGGAGGAGATCTCTACAAGTGAGATAAAGGAGATCTGAGGAATGTGGGAGATGGTGTCACACTTCGTGGAAAAGAAACACCCGAGTAAGTTGCTACTGGTCGTACATAAGGAACTGTTCAATGAAACCTGCGTCACCCATTTCAGAAACATTCTAAAGGGAGGAAGAGGCAAACCTCATTGGACACGTTTTTTTTTTTTTTTTTTAAATCGTCCAAAAATGCAAAGACCAATAACAATTAAGTTCAGTGAAGATTAGTTAAGTTACATTCAGTTTAGGGATAAAGTGTAGCATTAAGAGTGTAGCGAGTAGGGTAAATACACTTTATAAAACCAATTTATTCATTTACATTCTTTTATTATGTTTTTATACAATATTTGCCATTTATAAATACATTTTTCTTATTCAAAAACATGTAACAAGAACAACTGGGGTGGTATTTTGGGGGCTGGAACGGATTAACGGCATTTCAATTGATTTCAATGGGGAAATTTGCTTTGAGATATGAGCAAGGTTATGGAACAAATTAAACTCCTATCTCGAGGTACCACCGTATTCTAAAGATACATGTTTTTGTGATTCTAGTTACTTTTTCCTCTCATGTCCATGAATTTTATCTTTTATTTCCTCAGTCCCTCCACCTACTCTCAGCCCTTCCTATACCTTCTCTCCAACAGCTCAGTCTTCAGTCTGCTACCCATCTATGAGTCTGTTTTTATTTTGTATTAATATTTTAACAATCTGAAAATCAGCATTATGCATTTGTTGATTTAGAAGTGTCATCCAGCTAGGCCAGTGTTGCCCAGTAGTTGAATATTAACCTATGAACTAGGAGGTCATGGTTTGATTCCAGGTCAGGGCACATACCCTGGTTGCAGGCTCATTTCTCGATGTGGAGTGTGCAGGAGGTAGCCAATCAATGATTCTCATCACTGATGTTTATATGTCTCTTTTCCCTCTCCCTTCCTCTTTGGAATGAAAAAAAATATATTTAAAAAAAAATCAAACTTACAATGAAAAAGAATGGATTTTATGGGATGTGAATTTTATCTCTGAATAAAACATTTGCCCATATAATGAATGCGATGTATGAAAAATATGCTTTTAAAATAAAAAGGATTATCTGAAATTTTAAGATCAAATTTGTCAACTATAATAGATAATAATATAATATACCACTAAAATGTCCCCAATATTGAGAAATGAGGAAATATAAAATTTAAAGAAGAACTGATTGAGAACATTTTTAGGTGAGATGATTAAGAACATTTTAAATTAGAAATGTATATAATGCTTATACATGACAAGTAAATTCATGATATTAAAAAAACTGAAGTCTAAGTGCTCATAGTGTTTCAGTATATATGTTGCTTTTAAGTATCAGTTATATTTAATTCACCCCCACAGCATGTTTTATTCCTAAGGCCATTGGTTTACAAGCATATGTCTTAATATATTTTTACTGACAATATTGGATATATTAAATCACCACTTATGAATCCTAAGAATACAGCCATGTCTTTCGGTCATAAGTCAGTAGCACAAAACTTAAGTTATTGAAGGACTCCTGCACCTTCTTTAAAACACAGATAAACTCCAACATGTATTCCCATTGAAAGAGCTGTCTAATACTGAATCATTGTTATCCTAACCTTGTTATTCTTTTTAATATTGGAATTCAAATAGTTCACATCAATCTCTTCCATGTTTAGATTATTTTTCTGGTTTTTGACCTCCGAAAGCCAGTCTGATACCAATTCCTCAGGGTGAGGATTTAATTTTATATAATTCTTGCACCGTCTTCTCCTAGTCTTCAATTTGAGTCATGTCATCATTCAGTTAACATCTAATTGCCTTACTACCTGTTGCTATTCCTATTGCTAATGTTTCCATAATTTCTAGATCACATTTTACCCTCATCCCTTGCAACAGGTACCCTTTGTGTATTAACCCCTGACTCTTCCAAGGGGCCTGAAACTGTTCAGTTTGTGTGTATGTGTGTGTGTGTGTTGTGTGTGTGTTTACTCCTTCTTGGGTAAAATATGATTGAAGTACACTTGAAGTAGATCATGTAATGTGAGTAGAAAAGAAAACTGAGAAATGAACAAGAAAAGGACATTAACATTTAAGATTAGACAGATGAAAAAGAATCACCAGAAAAAAGTCATTAAAGTCAGTGTGAAAACCAGCAGAGGAACATATACTTTAATGTAAATTCGAGTTTTAAGAAGCAATTTAAAGCATGCCAGGAAATTCAGAAAGATAAATAACATAAAGAAGAATTGAAAACTTGGGAACTTGGATTTGGGCAATCAAGGAATCCTTGGAACCTCTGAGTTAATGCTTCTGAAAGGCAGTGTAGCTAATGGTGAGTGGTAGCGTGTGGAATGTCAGCAACAGAACTGACTGGAATTCACCTGGTCTGCCATTTACTAGTTACATGGCTTTGAGCAAGTAACTTAAATTTCATGATGCTCACTTTCTACATCTGAAAAATAAATATATGAGTGATTTTTTCATGTGTTTACGGTTTTATATGAGTTGATATATGTAAACAACTTAGAATAATGTTTGGCACATCCTGTATAATAAAAGGCTAATATGCTAAGTGTTGGGCCAACCAGCCAGCTGTTCAACTAATCAAAGTGTAATATGCTAATGATATGCTAAGGCCATTCAACTGCTATATGCACTGACCAACAGGGGGCAGACACTCTGACTGGTAGATTAGCTTGCTGCTGGGGCCTGGTTGATTGGGACTGAGAGAGACAGACCGGACACTCCCTGGTGCCCTCCTGCAGTCCCTCTCCAGCTAGCCAACCTCCCGCATCTGTCCCCCCACCGTTTGTGCACCAGTGAAGTCTTTTGGTCTGGCCTGTGCCCTCTCAAAATCTGGGACCTCTCAGGAGATCTCAGAGAGCCAGTTTTGGCTTGATCCTGAAGGCCAGTCTGAGGGACCCTACTGGTGCATGAATTCGTACACTGGGCCTCTAGTCCTATAAAATAATCCTATAAGAGAAGAATATGCTAATTATCTGAAGCTTAACAACCAACTACTTAATAACTGGATCACAGATCTGCAGGAGGGTGGGGCAGTAAACTACAAGCAGTGACAGAGAGCTACAGGAGGGACCAAGGCAGCAAGCTATGAAGAGGTGCGGGTGAAGGAAGCAGGGTGACTATAGGAGGGTGGCAATGACCTACTGGTGCACAGATTTGTGTGCAGGGCTACTAGTAATTATATAAACAGTAGTGTATTTGGATATGCACTACCCAATTTCCCCTTCAAGGAGGGAGATGTTGCCTTAGCTTCTAAGAAAACTGTTTAGGGACAGTTTTCCATCATTATCGCCTCCAGGATAGACTTCAGCTATACAGATTCATCACATCCAAACTTGTGCTCTCCCAAGACAGCTTATATCAAATGGCCAATCAAGAGAAAGTATAAGAGCCAAAGTATTCTAGCCGTGCAGAGAAAGTCTCTGATGGCCATGTTAGCTCAACCTTTTCCATGGAGAGGCTGAGCCTGTTGCTTCAGTCCTCCTCCTTTCTTTTCTTTTCCATGTGGGTGATTCAAAGGGCCCTTGTCTATAGTAAAATCTTGAACACTAAACTTTGCCTTGGAGTCCACTACCAGTGAACTCAAACTGTGGTATACATGTGGTTTGCTTTTGTATTTTTTTAAAAATATATTTTTATTGTTTTCAGAGAGAAATGGGAGGGAGAGAGAGAGAGATAAAAACATCAATGATAAGGAAGAATCATTGATAGTCCAATTCCTACATACCCCACATTGGGGACAGAGCCTACAACTTTGGCATGTGCCCATGACCTCCTGGATCATATAGGTCGATGCTCAACCACTGAGCCACGCCAAAAAGTTGCTTTTAAATTTTTAGTTGCATGGATGCACAAGCAGTAGCAGTAGAAGAACTGTGTTTTTTCCCCCATGCTTTATGTTTAATGAAACTGTATTATTAAACTTATATTAGTATGAGTCTTAAGTAAAATTTTGAGAATTTATTTTCATATGTATGATCATTATAATGACCAGAGTGCTTGTATAATAAACAAAATCTACTTATTATGATAAACTTTTAAGGGTTTTCTTAAAAACCAATGTGTAAAAAGAAATAACATTTTAAAATACTGCTATTGCCCGGCCTGTAATTTTTGATGCCAATGTGACAGAACCAGAAGGTGCATGTGGCATAATTTAGTGATAATGTTGTTTGTCTTCAATTCTTCTGAGGAGGACTGATTACCAAACTGTAATTGGCTCTCGATTACAGTGTGAAAGATTTAAGTTAACCATAAGGAAGATTCCCCAGATGGGCAATGGTTGTTAAACATTGGAAAAGGTTTCCAAAAAGATGTTGTAGAGCATGGCAAAAAGGAAATAGGACAGAAATATGGTCTATATTATATTGACTGTTGAACAACTATCTGCCTGATGAAAACTATGAATCTATGAATCCATGTATGTATGTTTGAGAGAGAGAGAGAGAGAGAGAGAGAGAGAGAGAGAGAGAGAGAAAGAGAGAGAGAAGGGATTCACCTCAAAATTTTTCTAATCCTTATTTTATTTAAAATATGATATTCTGATATTCGGGCTATGTTTCTTAAAAAAAACAATAACACAATAAATATTGATTCAAACCAGTTAATATTGGCCAGATTAAAATATCTTAATATGATATATACAACATTAAGTATACTTAATGTACATTGTTCTAAATATCTGGAGCTAACTTTCAACTATTCTATTAGGTAAATGAAAGCAATGTTTTTCTAAATAATGACTATTCATTAAATAATTATTCTTTATTATACAGAGTTTAAAAGATACACTCCTCTCCAAAACATCTACATTATAATGGGTTGCTGCTCTGGATATGTATTCTATTTTACTTAGAGCAGAGATGGAATGAAAGTGAGCCAAGACATTAATAGTAAAAGATAATAAATTATCTGGATCAGATTTCCCTTTAACATTGAGCTCCTCTGGTTCTACAGAGAAAATAGTGGAAGTGACTTTTTAACTTAGCTCCTAATGGCAGTTTTTCACCCCAGAACTGATGTTCTGTGGAGCTGCGTGGAGAGAAAATTAATAAGCATATAATACACTGTTCTCAGAAACACTACCGGTGGCCCATTGTCTTAAAACCAAATTTCTCTTGCTAAGGGTGGCCTACATTCTTATATGGTCACCAGCTTTCACATGGGTGCATGTTAGCAGCAGCAGCAAGCTTCTAGATGTATGCTTTGGTGCAACAGCAGTTTTTTATTATTGGTTTACAAGACACATTTATGAATAAGTACCTTGAATTGCATTATAATGAACCATTTGGAAAACAACAATTGGATTTTAGAAGGAAAACATAAGGTTCATTAATGGCGAGGCAAAAAGACAGTGAGAAGCTAGTTCTTTTTTCCTAATTCTCATAACAGAATCCAGGAATAAAATGTCAGCAATAGAACTGACTTTCTAGGGGAGAAAAGTGCACATAGAAGCCATTATAATTCCTTGAAAACTTCTAAATCAGCCAAAATTTATTCAAAACAAAGAAAATATCTATAATAAAAGCTTAATATGTTAGACTGGACATCCTTCCAGATGACCTCTGGATGAAGCTGAGGTTGCCTGGGTCCTGGGTGTCTGCTGGCAGCCAAAGGGAAGCCCAGGCTCAGGTGCCAGAGGGAAGCTGGTGCCGGCAGCCGGGAGAAGGAATACTTTTGTACATCAAGCCTCTAATTCAATAATAAATACTACATGGTGATGTTCTAAAGTGCATCAGGCAAGCACAATGTTCAGTAGGAGATGCATGAAAACTTAAAGTGTCTTTTGAGATAAAAGGAGGTTTTTGAAAACACAACAAAAAAAGAGGGAAAACTTCCCAATCTTTACTGAAGTAATAATTGACATCTGGTCAAAGACTATCAAAAGACTATAAAACTATAAGCAAAAACCTCCATAACCATAAGATAAGATTTACTATGACATTTCAATTGTTAAATCATTTATTAATATTCATTTATGAAATTAACATCATATTTTCCTTTTTTTTCCCATCAATTTTCCTTCCTTTCCACCCACCACCTCACAGACAACAAATTTATCAATCTAGTAGATTGCTAGGCTAGGTATAATTTGGGTTACATGTTTATCCTGAGGACAAAATAATTAATTTTTAAAAACCAATCAATTTGAGTAAAATTGCCATTCTTATCCCTCTAAAATGTAGTGAATGCTGTATGATGAAAAGTCCGATACCTTCCCTTTCCTCAAAGTTTCTCCTAAAATCAAGGT
>PVJN01066085.1:0-10089 GCA_004026805.1 Lasiurus borealis
ACGCCCCATCCACTGGGCCACACCGGTCAGGGCTTGCTCTGTCCACTTAGTTGGCCAACGGTCGTCTAGGGACCCAATGTTGTGTGTTTTGCCCTGTGCTTTGGCGAGCCTGCCAAGATTGTCCAGCCTTACACATCCCTTCCCCCCCCAGCCCCCACCCCCCTCCCTCCCTGTGCTCACGTCCCACCATCAAACGCCACGCCATCTTTTTACCCACCCTACTCAGAGCACCCCGGGCCTCCTGCTCCCGCTTCCGGTCTCCCTGGCGGTGGCCTCTGCGTCCCCTGTGGCCCCTGGATCCTCCAACAGCAGGTAGTTTCCTGCCGCTGTTACTCTCCGCGGCCCTTGCCCTTGATCCTGCCCACCCGCCAGGCCTTCCCCCTCTCTCTCCCCCCGCCCCGTGTCTGGCCTGCGCCCAACGGGCCAGCCCTCAGCCGGGGTGTGTTATACCAGCACCAGCCTCATAAATCTCATTTCCTTTTTTTTTCTTATTGATTTTTTTTTTACAAAGAGGAAGGGAGAGGGATAGAGAGTCAGAAACATCGATGAGAGAGAGAGACTTTGATCAGCTGCCTCCTGCATGCCCCCTACTGGGGATGTGCCCACAACCAAGGTACATGCCCTTGACTGGAATCGAACCCAGACTGCAGGCTGACGATGCTCTATCCACTGGGCCAAACTGGTTTCGGCCATCTCGTGTTTCCCGTGCCTCTGATTTGCATCCTTTTCTCTCTCGTGTGTGACTTGACTTGGCGTTGTTTTGTACGGGAACATGCCACCCAGGGACAGCCCAGGAGCCACAGGTGGGCCACACCTCCTAGGTGTGGAGTGTGCTATGCCCTCTGGGCTTGTGCATGCCATGTGCCAAGCTGGCACAGCCCTGGGTGAACCTGAGTGGGGGCGGGCGGTGAAGGATGGAGAAAAGACAGACAAGAGAATAAAGCTGGGGCTGGGTGGGACACTGCTCTCTGGTGGAGAGACAGCGCTATGGCCTGCAAGCCGAGTCTTTTATTTGATAACCAGATTCCGAGAGGCAAAGGAAGGGCGTGGTCAAGACGTTTACAATGGCCGAAACCGGTGTGCCTCAGTGGATAGAGCGTCAATCTGCGGACTGAAGGGTCCCAGGTTCGATTCCGGTCAAGGTCATGTACCTTGGTTGCAGGCACATCCCCAGTAGGGGGCGTGCAGGAGGCGGCTGATCGATGTCTCATCGATGTTTCTAACTCTATCTCTTTCCCTTCCTCTCTGTAAAAAAAAAAAGAAAGAAAAAAAATCAATAAAACATATTTTAAAAAAGAAAAAAAGAAACTTTGCTCCAATTAGCTCCATTTCTCCCCTCCTCTCTTGTCATGTATGTTAATTCATGTATGTTATGAACTAAGAAATACTGTCTCATAAGCATTACTTTGAACAGTCTTCTTTCTTTTACATTAACTAGGGCAGGGAAGGAGAAACGTGTTTTTCCAGTCTTTTATTTTAAACTGTATTCTCGCCGTTTGCTTTACTCTTTATTTCTTTTGTTTATTTGGCTGGTTAATCCTCAGCTAAGGATATTTGCCCATTGACTTTGTAAAGCTCGTGGAAGGGAGTGGGGAGAGGCCGAGAGAGAAGAGCATCAAGGTGAGAGGGGCCAGGGATGGAGCTTGCAACTGAGGTACCTGCCCTTGACCGGACTCGAGGTCCGATGCTTTATCCATTGAGCCAAACCGGCTAGAGCCTCGGTTTGCCGCTTTGTTGACTTGGTGAGTTTGCCGACCACTGGGATCGCGGCTTAATCACAAGGAACAACAAAACCCTGTAATTACTGGAATCGAGAGTCTAGGCCAGTGGTCGGCAAACTCATTAGTCAACAGAGCTGCATGTGGCTCGAGAGCCGCCGTTTGCCGACCACTGGGCTAGGGCTACTCTTAAATTCTTCCTGTGTGTTTGAGTTGTTGTCTGGTGACATTTCTCTGCTCACTGTCCCTTCAATTCACGCTCTTCACTTGGTGCTGTTCTTGTCACATACATTTATCTTGTGATAAAGCCCAACTAACTCAGCCTCGCCAAGGTCACAGGACACAAACTCACTGTGTAAGCCAATCATATTTCTATATACTTGCTACAGCCAATCAGACACTATTTAAAAACAGTATTTAGCCGAAACGGGTTTGGCTCAGTGGATAGAGTGCTGGCCCTGTGGACTGAAAGGTCCCAGGTTCGATTCCGGTCAAGGGCATGTACCTTGGTGGTGGGCACATCCCCAGTAGGGGGTGTGCAGAAGGTAGCTGATCGTTGTCTCTCTCTCATCAATGTTTCTATATCTCTATCCCTCTCCCTTCCTCTCTGAAAAAAGTCATAAAAAATATTTTAAAAATAAAATAAACAGTATTTACAACTGCATCAGAAAGCATGAAGCACTTAGGGATGAATTTGTCAAGTTGAGAGCAATGTCCATACAATGAAAACCACGGAGCATTGCCCGAGAGAAAAAGACTGTGTTCGTGGGTTGGAAGATGGAGGGTGGTTAAACTGTCCCTTCTCCGGTTGATCCGTGGGATTACATAATCCCAACCAAGACTCCGGGAGGCATTTGTATAACAACTGACAAGCTGATTCCATCATTTACACAGAAATGCAAAGGTCCCAGCACAGCCAGAACTAACTGGAAAAAGGAAAAAGAATGCTTAGGGTTTGCACTTCCTTATTTCGAGATGTACTCCAGAGCTCCGGCGGTCCGTACAGAATAGACCTGCAGATCGATGGGACGGAGTCCAGGCTCCAGATTATCTTCCCAAAGTATGTACACACCTTTTGAGTAGTGATAAAGGTTGTTAAAATCATTTCACTTTTAAAGTTGCGCTATCAGCTGTTAGTGTATGTACATTTTGGGAGACACACACACACACAGATTTTCAACAGAGCGCTAAAAATAAAATGAGGAAAGGAAACCATTTTCAACTCAAATAACTGAAATTACTGGAGGTCTGTCTAGAACAAGAAAAATAAAAAACAAGAACCTCAATCCTTTACACCCTATACAAAAAATTACAAAATTTCTGCCTGGCCGGCGTGGCTCAGTAGTTGAACATCACCTATGACCCAGGAGATCATGGTTCGATTCTAGTCAGGGCACAGGCCCAGGTTGAGGGTTCAATCATCCCCAGTAGGGGGCATGCAGGAGGCAGCCGATCAATGATTCTCTCATCATTGATGTTTCTATCTCTCTCCTCTTCCTCTCTGAAATCAAGAAAAATATTTAAAAACTTTCAAAATTTCATGCCCTAGGCAGTGTGGCTCAGTGGATAGAGCATCAGCCTGGGGACTGAAGGGTCCCAGGTTTGATTCTGGTCAGGGCGCATGCCTGGGTTTTGGTCTCGATCCCCAGTGAGGGCTGTGCAGGAGGCAGCCGATCCATGGTTCTCATTTTTTTAAATATATTTTTTTAATTGATTTTTCACAGGGAGGGAGAGGGATAGAGAGCCAGAAACATCGATGAGAGAGAGACATCAATCAGTTGCCTCCTGCATGCCCCACACTGGGGATGTGCCCGCAACCAGGATACATGCCCTTGACTGGAATCAAACCTGGGACCCCTCAGTCCCCAGGCCAATGCTCTATCCACTGAGCCAAACCGGTTTCAGCTCTCTCTCATTATTGATGTTTCTATCTCTATCCCCTTTCCCTTCCTCTCTGAAATCAATTTAAAAAAATACATTTTTTTAAGCCAAAACCGGTTTGGCTCAGTGGAGAGAGTGTCAGTCTGTGGACTGAAAGGTCCCAGGTTCGATTCTGGTTATGGGCATGTATCTTGGTTGCGGGCACATCCCCAGTAGGGGGTGTGCAGGAGGCGGCTGATCGATGTCTCTCATCGATGTTTCTGGCTCTCTAACCCTCTCCTTTCCTCTCTGTAAAAAATCATATATATATATTTTAAAGTTACACAATTTCAGGAGAAAATATTCATGACATTGGAATATACAAAAGCTCACTAGCTGAGATAGGGGGAAAAAAAAAGCTCAAGCCACAAGAAAAAAATAAATTAGCCTTCGTCAAAATGAAAACCTTCCCCTCAACACGCAAAACGAACGAAGCGAAGAGGGAAGCCGCACACCGAGAGCCACCTCGGAAGTTGGCACATCGTCCCGGGACTCGTGTTCCCAGTCGGTCCGGAACTGGAACTTCTGGGCCATAAACCGGGAACAACCCAACGTGAGGCGGGAAGAGACTCCACGAGCACATGGCGAGGGACACCGCCGGCCAGGACGCGCAGGACGCGGCTTCTAAAGTAGCCTCGGCCGCAGGGAGATGCCGCTGGGTGTCCCCGGGGCCCGGGGGTGAGGGGGCGCCAGGCGACCCGGGACCGCACGTCGGCGATGCCGGTGGAGCGGGGAGCCTGGGACGGCTCCGTCCCCGGGGACCGTGGGAGACGCGTGTCCGCCGGTGCCCCCGAACCTCAATGCCGACAGAGAGGGACAGGCCCGAACGGGGGAGGGAGCCCTCGGAACGGCGGCAGCAGGTGAAGGCCGGGCAGACCCCTCCCATCCCCGGAGGCTGCGCAGCCCTAGGGGGGGACCCCGGGTGGGGACCGCGGGAGGAGCGGGGAAACGCGGTCGAGGCGGGGCCCCCGGCAGTCAGAGACCTGGCTCCCCCCCTGTCTCCCAGGAAAACCCAGGTGCTGCGCGCTGCGACCTCTGGCCTTCCTCCTGCTCACGCTGCTCCTGGTCTTGTTCGGGTAAGAAGCCGGGGTCTGCCGGGCGGGGAGGAGCCGCAGCAGGAGCCCGTGGGGTCCCCGTGGGGCGCCCTGAGTTGTCCCCACCCCCCATCCCGCCGTCCCGGGGTCCCCGCTGTGGTGGGGGGGCTGCTGACAGCCGCCCCACGGCCCGGCTTCACGCCCCCTCCTCCGGGGGCCGCACCGGTGGGTGAGCTGGGCTCCCCCCACGTCACCAGTGGGGAGCGGGGCGAGGCCAGGACCCCTCTGCTGGGTGGCTGCCCCGCTGTCAGCCGCTCCCAGGTGCACAGGGTCCTGGAACCGGTGGGGGGTGAGGTCACGGGCCACTCCCCGGGCACAGGGACCCTGCCAGGACCACTCCCGCCGCTCTGGGGCCGCGCCTCCTCGGGACCGGTCACCTGAGCTTAGGGGAGACTGGCCCCCGCCCTGCCCGAGGGCAGCTGCTCGGGGGAGCTCGGGGTCATGACCTGGGCTCATCTCCTTCCCGTGGGCCAAGGTGGACCACCCGTTCCTGGACCGGCTCCTCCACACAGGCCTTTGGGGGGCTCTTCCACAGCATGGGGTTCCTGAGCCAGAGAAACCCACGGCCGGCCACCGAAGGAGAAGGGTGAGTGAGTGAGGGAGTGAGTGAAGGCGGGCCCCTCCCTGCCAGCCCCCCGGCCCCATGTGCTGACGCACCGCCCGCCCGGTGACACACTGGGGGGGTCAGGGCCTCCCGTCTGTCCCTCCCGCTCCGCCTGACCTGGAAGGGTCACCTGGGCAGGGCTGGCTTTAGCGTCCACTTCTCTCTGACCTCCTGCCTGCGGGGGGCCCTGTGCGCCCCGGGAAGGACCTGCCGGCCTGCCGCCTCGGCCGGGGCCTCTGCTTACCGTCTGCCCGCCCTTGGCCTCGGCCAGCTGCTCCGTCTCAGCCAGGGAGGGAGCTGCAAGGTCAGGTCCCCAAGAGAGACAGGCTGCTCACCCCCTGGTGACCCGGCTTGGGGCGTCCCACAGCATCAGCTCGTCCGCCTTTGATCTCTCAGAAACGGGACTGCGGGGGGCGGGGGCCCCCCTCTCGCCGGGAGGGGCAGAGTGCAGGCACCGCCGCCACCAGCACCTGCTCAGCAGCCTCAGTCAGCAGCGGAATGCCGGGCCCAGCGGCTCCGCAGCGGGGGAGCCTCCCTCTGCCCCGAGGTGCCCACCTCTGCGCTGTGCAGGGACACGGGCCAGCGCCCAGCCTGCTGCCACAGGGAGAGGCCCTTTTAATGATGGGGTCCACGGGCACGTGCCAGGCCGCCCCGCCCCCCCCCACGGGACCCCAGCTCTGAGCCCTGCAGGGAGCAGAGTTCTCCCGGTGACACCCTCTGTTCTCCTCGGCAGCGAGGCCGCTAGAGAACCGCCCGGGATGCAAGTGGTGAAACTGCCGAGGTACAGTGTCTGCCGGGGCCCAGGCCAGTGTGTGTGTACGTGCATGAGTGTGTGTGTATGTGTTGTGTGTGTGGTGGGGGGAGGCGGGCCCACGCTCCCGGCCGCCACGGCTTCGGCTGGGACTGGCCGCTGTGCACACGCAGCCCCGGCTGTGGGAGCTGGTCCCGGGACGGCCACCTCGGGCGGGGTGTTCCTGGCGCCCAGCCCGAGGCCCAGCAGGGTCACGGGCGTGTCCGACGGCCCTTCCTCTGGGCCAGCTCCTGCCTTGAGCACCACCCCCACCTCCAGAGGCCACTTCCAGGCCCTCCCGCCACCGGGAGCCGGGGGGACCCTGGGAGCCACCACTTGGGGTCAGAGTGGGGCACAGGCCCAAGGTCTTTCATTCTAGAGCCCAGTTCACCAGGGGGAGCGACATGCAGAGGCTGAGCACCTCCCCCCGCCCCCTGCATACACACACACCCCGAGGTCCGTGCAGGGGGAGCCTGGGCCCGTGTCCCGGGAGAGGGCACAGCCCGGCCCAGTCAGCAGCCACCCGGAGGCTTTCACGGGGTCTCCGACACTCACGCCGCTGCGCTGTTTTGCAGGATGCTGTACCTGCAGCCCAAGGTGCTGGAGCCCTCGTGAGTAACCCTGTCGCCCTCCCCGCCACTCTGGCCATGTCCTAACGGGCAGGGCCGCCCACATGGCTCCCGGGACTGGCTGTGCCCACTCGGTGCCCTCTGGTCGGCCTGGGCTCCGAGCCTGGAGCCACAGAGTCTCTGTCTGCCCCCTGCACTGCGCTTCCTGTTCTCTCTCTCACCCAGACAGTGTGAGGGTGCGGGCGGCCCCAGGGGGTCCCCTTCGCCGGCCAGTCCCCGAGGCTCCCGGTCCTCAGGGTGCAGTGCTGGTCAGGGGGGCTCTGCCCAAGTTGGCATCCGGACTGGCATCAGCAGGTTTCTTGCAGACGCCACATCCTTCTGGAACAGCGGTTCCCAACCTGTGGGTTGCGAACAGCTAGCAGGGTCTCCTAAGACCATCAGAAAACACAGATATTTACATAAAGATTCATAACAGTAGCAAATGACAGTGATGAAGTAGCGACAAAAATAATTTTATGGTTGGGGATCACCACCACATAAAGAACTGTATTAAAGGGTCGCGGCCTTAGGAAGGTTGAGAACCGCTGTATCTGGAAGGATGGTCCGCCGGGGGCGCTGAGGGCCTGGGGCCGAGCGGGGGTCTCGGTGCGGGCAGGAGCACAGGCTGAGGGTGCTCTCCCGCCGCTCACCCGTGGCTGTGGGCTCCCGTCAGGAGGAACGACGTCCTGGTCCTGACCCCGTGGCTGGCGCCCATCATCTGGGAGGGGACCTTCAACACCGACATCCTCAACGAGCAGTTCCGGCTCCAGAACCTCACGGTCGGCCTCACTGTGTTTGCCATCAAGAAGTAAGTGGGTGTCCCCGACCGGTGTGGCTCACTGGATAGAGCGTCGGCCTGCGGACTGAAGGGTCCCAGGTTCGATTCCGGTCAAGGGCATGGACCTTGGTGGCGGGCACATCCCCATTAGGGGGCGTACAGGAGGCAGCTGATCGATGTCTCTCTCATCGATGTTTCTGACTCTCTATCCCTCTCCCTTCCTCTCTGTAAAAAATCAATAAAATATATTTAAAGAAAAATAAAAGTAAGTGGGGGCAGGACGGAGGGCAGAGAGCAGAGGAGGGAGCAGCAGGTCCCTCAGGGCCCGTCCTGTGTCCAGGGCATGATTGGATGGGCTCAGCCAGGAGATGGGGACCTGGGGGTGAGGGACTCTCCGGAGCCCAGCTCCACCTCCGCTCACCCAGGCACTGCTCCTGCTCCAGCCCCCGGAGCCTCAGCCCTCCTCCGTAAGATGGGGTGCTGCTAGGCCCCCCATCTCTGGGAACAGAGGGTTAGGGAGCCCAAGTCTTCCCGTTCCGGCGTCCAGGCCCGGGCGCGGGTCCCTGGAAGAAGGGGCACGTGCCGCCGAGTGGCCGGGATGGGGTGGGCTCTAACCCGGCCCCCGTGCCCTCTGCCCCCTCCCTGCCCCCAGGTACGTGGTCTTCCTGAAGCTGTTCCTGGAGACGGCCGAGCAGCACTTCATGGTGGGCCACAGGGTCAACTACTACGTCTTCACCGACCGGCCGGCCGACCTGCCCCGCGTGGCGCTGGCCGCGGGCCGCCGCCTGGTGCCGCTGCAGGTGCCGGCCGCCGCGCGCTGGCAGGACGTGTCCATGCGCCGCATGCAGATGATCGGCGACTTCTGCGCGCGGCGCTTCCGGCGGGAGGTGGCCTTCCTGGTGTGCATGGACGTGGACATGCGCTTCCGAGACCACGTGGGCGTGGAGATCCTGTCCCCGCTCTTCGGCACCCTGCACCCCGTCTTCTATGGGGCCGCCCGCCAGGCCTTCACCTACGAGCGCCGGCCGCAGTCCCAGGCCTACATCCCCCCGGACCAGGGCGACTTCTACTACCTGGGGGGCTTCTTCGGGGGGTCGGTGCCCGAGGTGCAGCGGCTCACCACAGCCTGTCACGGGGCCATGACGGCCGACCGCGCCCACGACATCGAGGCCGTCTGGCACGACGAGAGCCACCTGAACCGCTACCTGCTGGACCACAAGCCCACCAAGGTGCTGTCCCCCGAGTACCTGTGGGACGAGCAGCTGCTGCGCCGGCCGGCCGTCGTGCGGAAGCTGCGGTTCGTGGCCGTGCCCAAGAACCACCAGCAGATCCGCAACTGAGGGGCGCACTGGGGCCGCGGGCCCTGCTCCCTCGGGGACGGGGGTGGGGGGCCGATTGGAACCTTTGTGGCCGCTGAGACAGCAGGGGAGCGCCTGGGCCCGGGGGGCAGGGAGGGACGGGAGGCGGGGCAGGTGTTCCTGACCTGGACTGGGGTGACCGCTCCAGGGTGTCCCCATGGGTCAGAGCTGCCCACCAGCTGTACCCTCTTGTGTGGCTTATTGCTTAGAAGTTGTTTAAGCACTTGGAGAGGGAAAGAGCAAAATAACGAACACACAGGACGGAGGAGGAGGGAGGCCTGTGGTCAGGCCCGGATCCCAGGCTCCTTCCTGTCCTTCCTCGCTGTTAGGACAATGCCCTGAACCTCGATAAACCGGTTTCCCGGGTCTATAACCACCAATGCTTCCTGAAGGGTCTGCGCTGAGCAGAGCCCTGGCCCCGGGGCCACATGACAAATTGTTCCCGTCACTGAGGGCGGGGCAGGACGTGGCACCCCATCCCCAGGTTCTCGGAGAACCCCCTCTTCCTCGGCAGCCTCCAGGGCAGCCAGCCTGCCTGGCCTCCCCCGCCCGACCCCCCAAAGCTGAGGTGAGGCCTCTGCTCTATTCTACGCCCTCCCGAGCCCAACCCCAAAGCTCTGTCCTCAGTGCGCACACTCACGAACCGGCTGAATGAACAGCCGTTTGTCCCTGTGGCCTCCTCGGCCCCTTTCCCAGGCGGGCATGACACCCCGTGCCCACGGGAAGGTCTGCTTTCTGGGCACGGCTCCCACTGCACACTGCACCAAGGGTGCCAACTCTGCCAGCCACGGCGGGTGTGCAGGCCACTGGTGGCTAAGGCAAAGGGGCGGGACTGGGGGGGGGATGCAAGAGTGACCTCAGGGCCTCCTGGAGGGGAGGGGAGTGGGAGCACCCACCACGGGTCACCCTCCGGAATCCCAGTTCAGAGAGAGGCCAGTGGGTGTCAGGGAGGGTGGGAGCCCTGTCTGCGGGCTCAGTGGTTAAGCGTCCACCTACGAACCAGGAGGTCTGGGTTTGATTCCCAGTCAGGGCACAGGCCGGGGTTGCTGGCTGGATTCCAGGGGGGGTGAGGGGGATGCAGGAGGCAGCCGATCAGTGATTCTCATCATTGATGTTTCTCTCCCTCTCCCTTCCTCTTCGAAATCAATAAACATTTTTTTTTTTTTAAGAGGGAGGGTGTGGGAGATTCCTGGAGACGGATGCGCTGCCTGCAGGGCCC
>PVJN01066086.1:0-10089 GCA_004026805.1 Lasiurus borealis
GGTCGTCTGAGAGAGAATGAACGTCCACCAACCCAGGAACCGTTAGGTAGAAAGGGCTGGCGGCTCCAGGGGCAAAGGGCTGGCGGGGGAGGGGGGCGCTGGAGGGACAATCCCGGGGGGGGCTCCATGGGAGAGTGGGCCTTTGCTTTCTGGTCCGTGTAACTCCGGGGAGATGGCTGCTGGTTTCCGGGGGTAGGGGTGTGGGGGGAGGGAGTCGGGGAATACGGTGTCATGGGGTCAGAAGAACAGAAGCCAGGCTGACATTGGAGGTGGCTGCCGGGAAGGGGACAGTTTCTAGCTCCTGCCCCCCCCCCCACTCCTCAGCCCGCCCCGGGAGGAGCCGTCCGTGGGAGTCCGCAGTTCCCGGATCAGCAGATCCGAGGTTTATGGCCCAGCCGCAGGGGAGGGGGGGCAGGCCCAGGATGGGCAATAAAAAGAGCTAATCTTAGCCTGCTGGCCGCTGCTCCTGAGCGCAGCAGATCTGCCGGCCGCAGCTCACCTGGGCGTGGGGAGAGGGAAGGAGTGGGGTGTGCGGGGGGGGGGGGGGGGGGAGATGGCTGCCCTCTGCCCATCCCTGGGCGCCCGGGAACCCGCAGCTGCTCTGGCGGTGTTGTTTCTTCAGGACACGAGAGGAAGGGCCAGCGGTTACCCGGCCTCGTTCCGCCTTTGCCCTGGGCACGCTCTGTAGCTCCGGCCGGCCACGGGCCTTCCCTGGGCCCAATGTGGCCTCGCGGAGGCCGGTGACGAGGGCGGGAATCAGCTGGAGCTCTGCCCTGGTGGGGTCCCTGCAGCCCAACGCGGTGCCTGGCAGGTCGACCAGAAGGAAGCGTCCCTGATGAGTCCACAGCCAACTCCCAGCCACGGCCACAGCTCCCCCTGCTCGGGGGGGCAGGGGGGAGCCGAAACTGGTGTGGCTCAGTGGATAGAGCGCCGGCCTGCGGACTGAAGGGTCTCAGGTTCGATTCCGGTCCAGGGCATGGACCTGGGTTGCTGGCACATCCCCAGTCGGGGGTGCGCAGGAGGCGGCCGATGGATGTTTCTTTCTCATCGATGTTTCTGACTCTCTATCCCTCTCCCTTCCTCTCTGTAAAAAAAAAAAAATATCAATAAAATATATATATATATTTTTTAAAGTGAGGGGAAAGTGAGGGTCCCTATTTCCGGGTGGGGGCTGCCATCTCCCCGTAGACATTGTGGGTGTCAGGAAACCCTGTGCGCAGCTAAGACGGGGGCACAGCCGGCGGGCCCATCGGCAGAGGAGTGGGCAGAAAAGTGGGGTCCAGACACACAATGGAAGGCCACGCGGCTGTAAAAAAAAAATAAATAAAAAAATAACAAACTCTTACCATCGGCAACAGCAGGGAGGGACCTGGAGAGCATTCTGCCGAGCGGAATAAGCCCTTCGGAGAGAGTCAGGGGTCACGTGATCCCACTCCTAGGTGGAATCCAGGGAACCAGACAAACGGATGCTCGAAAACAGACACAGGGACACAGAGGCAGGTGCACACTGTCTCCCCTGTCCCTGGGCCTCAGAGAAAAGGCAGGGGGAGGGTGCGAGGAGGGAAGAAATGAACTTGTATACAACTAGGCATCACCCGTGGGCACAGACCAGGGGGACGGGGGGATGGGAGCGGCTGGAAGATGCTAACGGAGGGCGGGGAGGAGAAGGAGGACTTGCAACACTTTCAACCACAAAGACGGTAAAGGAGGAGAAGAGGCCGCCGTGTGAGCCTGACGTGGGGGGAGGAGGAGGATGAGGAGGACGAGGAGGGATCGGAGGAGAGAAATTTCCGAGGAAAGAAACCCCGGGGGGCGGGGGGAGCCGGTGGTAGCGGGGGAGCCAGTGCCGTGCTGTCCAGCACACCATCCAGACCGCCGCTCAGTCCCGTTCGCCGTATTCCCCAAAGACACCCCGAGTCCGCCCGCCTCCGCCCATCTCCACGGATCACGAGGCCTCGAGGGGGCCGCTCAGAGGGAGACACAAACCCCCTGGGTGAGATCCCTGGCGGGAGGGGTTGGGGGGAGCGTGTCTTGGGACTGAGCTAGGCTTTGAAGCCTGGGCTAGATTTGGACGTGTTCTTGTGGGAATTACAGGCCCAGAGGTTATGTGAGCGGGGAGAGAGGAGGAGTGGGGTGTCAGGCTTGGGGGAGCGGGAGGGGTTTGAGGCGGGAGACGTTCAAACCGGGTGAAGGAGCCAGAGGGGACCGACCGGTGGTCTCCAGAGGCAAAGGATGAGCCTGTGGGTGGGAACACACCCTGACGCCAGGTGAGGTGGGTAACACCCCTCCCTGCACCCCCTCTCTGCCCTCTTCCCTCTCAGGCACCTTTCTGATCGGCTCCCACCTGCGGTGTGGGTCTGGTTCTTAGCTTTGGTGCTAACCTTGTTCCCGAGTGTCGGCCTGTTCACGGGCTGAGACGGGGCACCCCAGCTGGCAGAGTCCCCCCCACTCCTGCAGAGAACAAAGCCCCTGACACGTGCGAGTGAGCGAGTGAATGAGCTGCCCTCGCACAAGCTCCTTTCAGCTGCGTCCTCCGCTCCACGCCGGCAGCCAGTGTGCCAGGGGCTCGGGGGACAGCGTGCTCACCGTGCGGACCCTCTGAGCACCCTTCGCCATGGCGTCACGGTGGAGCCCGGGGTCCTGCCTGCGGCGTGGGCCTTGGGGACCGGACCCGGACCGGGAGAAACCTCCTCCACCCGCCTCCCCGCAGGGATGTCCCGGACTTTGATCGGCGTTTCCATCAGCCTTCGTGCTCCCAGAATAAAGGGGCCCATTTTGATCTACCCACCCCCCTCCCGGACCGCATGGCGGCCCCCACTCCTTGATCATTCCCCACGTCCTCCTCCTACCCCTCCTCCTCCTCGCTTCCTCCCGAGCCTTCATGTCTTTTAAAGACCGGCCCAGGACCGCGCCCGCCACTGCCGGCGATCACAGACGCGGGCCTTTGTCGCTCCCCATTGATGTTTTGAAAGAGATGTTTGATCCAAGTGAGCCCGCCGGAGGGATGTGTATTAGCATCGAAGCCCAAAGCCATCCATTCACTCATTCATTCATTCGTTCGTTCATTCATTCCACACGCTGAGTCCCTCAGGAAGAAACGAGGAAGGTCCCATGTTGGCCCGGGCTGGTGAGAGCAGGCTCTGGGCATCTCACACAGGGTGAGAGGCGGTTCTCGTCCCTCCAGAAGCGGGTCACCCAGCTGCTCCTGGAAAACCAACCCTGTAAGAAGCCACCGATAACAACAGCTTCCGCCCGGCCACGGTGGCTCGGCGGTTAAACATGGACCTAGGAACCAGGAGGTCAGGGTTTGATTCCCGTTCAGGGCACAGGCCCAGGTTGTGGACTCGATCCCCACTAGGGGGCATGCGGGAGGCAGTGGATGGATGAGTCTCTCATCATTGATGTCTCTCTCTCTCTCTCTCTCTCTCTCTCTTTCTTTCTCTGTCTCTCCCTCCTCCTCCCCCTCTGATGTCGATGAAAGAATAAGAATGACAAAAAGAAAGCCATGGCCGAGACCGGTGTGGCTCAGTGGATAGAGCGTCGGCCTGCGGACTGAAAGGTCCCAGGTTCGATTCCGGTCAGGGGCAGGTACCTTGCTTTCGGGCACATCTCCACTGTGGGGCGTGCAGGAGGCGGCTGATGGATGTCTCTCTCTCTCATCGATGTTTCTGACTTTATATCCCTCTCTCTTCCTCTCTGTAGAAAACCAATAAAATATATTTTTTAAAAAAGAAAAGAAAAAAGAAAGCCATGGAGGCATCTTCCCTTCACATCCTCCGGGCACAGGGAGTTTCGCCGTAAACCCGGAGCCAGGAGGCCGCTCTCCTCGGAACGGGAGAAACACACACATCGGAGGCGCACAGGGCTCCTGGCCCTGCCCTCCCCTCGGCGGGAGCCGTTCCACCTTCGAGGCCTTCGGTGGAATAAAGCCGTCCCCGGGGTGACGATCTGTGCAGGGCGAGTGCACACCGCGGCCTTGTCTCCCGAGCTTTCTACAGCGGGAAGAGATCAGACAGAGAATAGACAGGAAGGGCATTGTTGCCCCGCTCCCTGCATTTCCATAACAACCGGCGCTCTGTAGCTCGAAGGGCGTGGCCTCCAGGAGAGCTCTAAGGTGCTTCCTGTGTGTGTGTGTGTGTGTGTGTGTGTGTGTGTGTGCAGGGTTTGTCGGTGCCTGAGGCGGGGGGAGGGCTTCCCTCAGCTGCATAGTCCCAGGTCAATGAAGGGAGATCAACTCAACAAACTAATCAGCCTTTGGAAATCTTTTTGCCATTGATTCTCAAACTTCCTTACTAGTAGATTTAAATATACACGGAGTGGCCGGATGATGATGAGGGTCTCTGAACGCATAATCATCTGGCTGCTCAGTGTCTATCCTATAGAATAAAAGGCTAATATGCAAATTGTCCTTTCAACCAGGAGTTCAACCAGCAGGCAGGCCGGCTGGCCAACCACCCATGTTCCCTCCACCTGGCCAGGCTGGCCGGACCCCACCCATGCACGAATTCATGCACCGGGCCTCTAATATCTATACACACACACACACACACATACACAAACTGAGTGGCCAGATTATTATCCATTCAGAGATCATTATCTGGCCACTCAGTGTATATATTAGAGAGAGAGAGAGAGAGAGAGAGAGAGAGAGAGGAAGAGAGACCAGCACCATCAAACAGCACACACGTCGCTGAAATTGAACTTGTAAGAATTTCTTGGCATCTCAGAAGCGTTTTGTCCCCTCCTTTGATCCTTTGAGCAGTTCCTTTTGTGCCTTTCCTTTGGGAGTTTAACTTAGTGAGCCCAGAGAATATGGCACAGCCCATTTAGTATCTCCCCTGAAGAGATCCCTTCTCCCTCACCCTGCCCCAATAGCACTACCGCTGCCAGCTTCAGGAAAAACAGAAATGAAAATTGTTGCCGAAACGGGTGTGGCCCAGTGGATAGAGCGTTGGCCTGCGGACTGAAGGGTCCCAGGTTCGATTCCGGTCAAGGGCATGTACCTGGGTGGCGGGCACATCCCCAGTGGGGGGCGTGCAGGAGGCGGCTGATCGATGTCTCTCTCTCATCGATGTTTCTAACTATCCCTCTCCCTTCCTCTCTGTGAAAAATCAATAAAATACATATTTTTTAAAAATAAAATTTTTGTTAAGAGTCACCTCCCATTTCCCCAAGTCTTCTGTGCGACCACAGCAGGCGAATGTCACGTCCCAGAGCTGTTCACCTTGCCCGAGGCCGAGGACGCTGCAGACGCACAAAGGAAGTGCTGAAAAAGAGGGAGAGCGCGCTGCCAACAACCACAAACACAGGAGCTTCACCCCACCGAGCGGCAGGCGTTTCGGTCGCAGGCGGGGGCACGCAGATGGCCGGGAGTGAAGTCACCGGCTGCTGCGGGGAGAGGCTGCCTGGGGCCAGGAAACCGCCTGTCACCCTGAGGAGCGGGTGTCTGGGCGCCAGGACCTGCAGTCGAGTCAGAAATAGGTCCCATTGTGGACGACCTGGCCTCGCCGGGCACGGCCTCCGGGGGAGCAGATGTCAGAGGGCCCCAGAGAAGGATGGGGTCCTCCTCCACCCCCGACCCTGGTTCTGAGGTTCACTTCCGGGTGTAACGCTCCTCCCGCACCCATTTGCTGACCGTGTTCTTTTGTTGGAGATTGGGGGGCAGGCCACGTAGATTGACATAATGAAACATTTAAAAAAAAAGAAAAGAAAAAGAAGAACAAAAGCAAACAAAATGTAAAGAATTGCGTTCCTTTCATTTCTGTTTTTTGGGGGGTTTTTTTGCTGTTAATGTTTCTGTTGATTTTTTTTCATTGCTGGTTACTTTGTAGGTGATTAGGCCCATTTTCCTTAAACGGCACTAAGAGGATTAAGGACTCAGCTTTTCCAACAGCAAAACACGCTCTCCTCCCTCCCCAGGTACGGAAATTCCTCCTTCCCACACACGTCCTACTCACCTGATGCCAAAAATGATGCAGGAGAACATATAAAGGGAAAGAAGATAATCATCATCATCATCATAGTAATAATAATAGTAATAATAATAAAGGCTACATTCAAAGACGGGCAATTATTTGGTAATTTATGTAAATTGCATTTCTTTTCTTTTTTTTTTTTCAAATGACATACTTTTCCTAATAATGTTAAACTCTTTATTGAATATGTGTTTGTTGTTTTGATCTCCTTCGCACAAAGCGCTCTCCCCGGCGTTTCAGGGTGCAGGAGGCCGATGAATGAGATGCGATTTTTAGATCCAAAGCATTCCGCGTGTATGAGGATGAAAGCACACTGAAAGCGAATACCCACCACAAAAGGTAGACTGTAACAAATAGCGAGAGATGCTTCCAGAAAGGATGTGTTTGTTTAACCCCTGCGGACTGCCCACTCGTTAGTCAACGGAGCCGCCGTTTGCCGACCACAGGTGTAACCCATCCGGGCCTCCTTTGCTCCAGGAAGACATTAATCAGTCAAGGAAGCAATGAGTCACTAAATGGCAGTAAAGAGGATTAAGGATTCAGGTTTCCCAACAGCAAAAAAAAAAAAAAAAAATTGATGGGAGTTAAGAGGAAGTTGAGGTGAATTCTCTGAGGCAGGAGTAGGGAGAAGAAAATGGGGGAGCTGCCGTGTGACCCTTAACCGGGGAGATTTGCGTCTTTGGGGGTGACAAGCAGGGCTTTCCAGGACAGGGGAGGCACAGGGACTCAGCTCAGCCGTGGGGTGCTGAGAGATGATGCGCTTGGCGACGGGTAAGCCATTCCGGTTCTGCCGAGCCTCCACCACACAATATACGCCGAGACGCATTGGAACAAAAATAAAACGGAATAAGCCAGCGCTTGCTGCCCTGGTGAGATTAGCGAAATGTGGGATGCCGTCCCACTGGGAAGTGGTTTGTCCTTTGAAGCAGGCCAAGTCCTGGAAATATCAAAGTTGGCCAAAAGGACACGAAAAGGTGGGCCATTGTCTAAATTCTCTGGACCTTGCTTTCTTCATCCATAAAGTGGGGTCACCTACATTGCAAGGTTGTTTTTGAGGGATGTGCGACTGCAGGTCTATCCATTAGCCGGCATATCCCAGACACTTGATACGGCTCTGCTATTTTTTTGTTAATAACGATAAAAAACAATAATCGCAGACATTTATTTAGCCAGGTGTGGCTAAACATCACAACGTGAGTTCCCTTCATTTGAATTCTACTGGGCTTATGTAATTATGGATAATAAGACGTCTAAATAACTCGCCCATTAACTTCGTCCTCTGGTGTTGTGATTTACCTCATGCATCGATCTGCTCAGCCGCATCTGGTTGGAATGTTAAACACTGTCATCACCGGAGATTTAGTGCATTTTATGCAGATGAACATAAAACCAAATGTTTTCCAGGGAAGCAAGCTAAGGGAGAAAACAGGAAGGCAGCATGGTGTGCTGGGGAGGGGGGCGGGTGGTACATGTGTTGCAGCCAAATCTAAATTCCAGTTCCAGTTCAGTCCCTTACTGTCTCTGTTTCCTTGTGTCAATTATGTAACCTCTCTGAGCCTTCGTTGACTTATTGCAAAAGGGGGAGGGTGATGATGACAGCAATAACAACAACAAACAACAACAATAATATCAATGTCATAGAGTCACTGAAGAGTTAAAAATTCTCAAAGTTAAGAAATTTCCAGAGTGCTCTAACCTAGGTGCAGGTTGTTAGTGTAACCCAGGTGCAGGTTGTTAGTGTGTGTGGTGAAGACAGCCTGTAGCCAAATTGTGGAAGGAGACAAGGCCCGGACGTCTCAAGAGATGAACCCAGACATAACCAATAACCGCCAGCCGCATCCTGTTATCGTAATACTGTAAAAATACCCTGTAACTTGGTTCGGGGCTCTCAGCCTCTGCTCTGCTTTCCGAGTATGTTGTGAGCCCCCCAGCATACTGGTGAATAAACCCTTTGCTGTTTGCATGAGAACGTCTCTTGGAGCCTTCCTTTGAGCGGCGAGCGTTTCGACCCTAACATCACTATTTAAAGAAAAGTGCCTGGGACAGAGTAAGTATTATTATTATTATTATTATTATTATTATTATTATTATTTTCCTTTATACATTCTTCTTAATCACCTTGGCATGCGGTGACCAACCAGGACTTGTGGGAAGGATGAATTTCCATACGTGGGGAGGGAGGAGAGCGTGTCTTGCTGTTGGAAAACCTGAACCCTTATCCCAGCTCCACCACAGCTCGTGAGATGACTTTGATTCCTTAACCACGGGCTCTTCATTTGTTAAATGCACAAGTTAGACCAGGTGAGGTCCATCGTTCATTTAGGACTAAGGTGTGTGACACACCACAGGGCCCAGGCACCCCTCCAACATGCACCTGCTATACGACACTTCCCACCAAACCGAGTCTGGATTTTAAAAGACAATTTGAAAAAATCAGCCTAAATCCACACACCTTTTCACTCATTTATTTGGTTCGCTTAAAGAATCAAAAGCCCTTGCCGAGACCGGTTTGGTTCAGTGAATAGAGTGTCGGCCTGCGGACTGAAAGGTCCCAGGTTCGATTCCGGTCGGGGGCATGTACCTTGCTTGCGGGCACATCTCCAAAGTGGGGTGTGCAGGAGGCGGCTGATGAATGTCTCTCTCTCATCGATGTTTCTGACTTTCTATCTCTCTCCCTTCGTCTCTATAAAAAAAATCAATAAAATATATTTTTTTAAAAAAGAATCAAAAGCCCATATAAAATAGCAAAATGTCTTCACGCAGGCTGTCATAGAGAGGAACGTGGACTTCTCTGTGGAACTCAGGTCTGTATTCTGGATAAAGGTTGTGTTCTGTGGAGTCACTTCAGTGGGGGAATGTTTAGCCTCTCCAGAATGTTGGCAACACCGGTAGAAATCACTCAGGTGGTTGTATCCCGAGGTTTTAACTTAGTCATGAGACAAGGTGTGCCGGGCAGACTCAGACAAGCGCTTTAAATAGCTGCGAGCTCTTGGGATGGAAAGCGATCCCGGAACCATTTGAGAATTCCTGCATATTATTGATAGAGACAATTTGGAGAGCACTTTTTTTTATGTATATAATGGCACCACCGAGTAGGGAGTCAGTGTGTTCAAGCTTTGCCGGGCACTTTGGAGTGCACTGCATCTGCTTTTTCAGAAGCCAATCACAGAGAAATATTCTGTCTGGTCTCCTTGATGCGTGTTGGAGGGGAGCCTGCCTGGACACGTGGGGTGCCACATGCCTCCGCCACTGTAATCCTCACACAAAGCTCCGTGGAAAACGAGGCCTGCGCCAAGGCAAAAGGGAACCGGAGATGTTCCATCTCCAAACAGAAGCCTGGACAGCCCGCCAAAGCCTGTGTTCTCTTTTCAGAACGCTGGACAGATCACCGGGAATTAGGCACCATCTTTGTTCAGCATGGTGGACAGCTCGCCGAGGTCTGCGCAGGCTTTTTTCAGAACCATGGACAGCTTTTTTTTTGCAGGAAAGACTGTATGGTCTTTTCAGCACCGCGGACAGCTCGCGCGGGTCTGCGTGGTCTTTTCAGGACCATGGACAGCCCGCACGCACACACAGCTTAGCGATCCTTGGCTCCTCATGGCTGTCCAGGCCCCAGATTCGGGCGAGGCAAACAGAAGGTCCACAGGGTACAATCCAAGAGTGGGTGCCTTCTGAAATTTCGCCTCTTACCCTGTTTCCCCGAAAGTAAGACATCCCCGAAAATAAGACCTACTTCCAGGTTTGCCTCTTGCTGTCATAGAAGACATCCCCCCGAAAACAAGACCTCCCCGATCATAAGGCCTCCCCCGCACATAAGGCCTCCCTGGAATAGAAGGCCCTCGAAGTGACCATCAGGCGTCTGACTCCTGATTTAAAGAGACCTCGCCCTGCCCTGAACAGCTCCGGCTGTGCTGAGGCCCATCCGTGAGCTGGTTTGTGATGACAACGACTGCCATACCGTAGACAGGTAATACATTTCCTTTTTTTCTTTTTGTTCAATAATAAATGTGTACCGTCTTCTTCTCCATGGAAAAATAAGACATCCCCTGAACATAAGACCTAGCGCACCTTTGCTAGAAGACGCTGTCTTATTTTCGGGGGAACAGGGTAGGTG
>PVJN01066087.1:0-10089 GCA_004026805.1 Lasiurus borealis
CAAGGGCCTTCCTGGCGGGCGACAGCTTCCATTTCCTAAGTGTTTACTATGTGCTAAACGCCACGAGCACGTGGCCCTGGGGTGGGCAGGCGTATTACTCTCCCTGTTTTACAGAGAAGAAAACAGAGGCTCCGAGGGGTGCCCTGACTAGGGCAAGGGGGGGGCAGAGCTGGTCAGGGGCGGGCCAGGTCTGCCTTTAGCTCCGGAGCCCGCAAACACTGCTCTGGGGTCAGCTGCTTGTGGCTTCTGTGGAGCAGAGGGAAAGGGAGCTCCCCTTTGCCTTCTGGGAGGGTGACTGAGACCTGTGTGTCCTGAGACAATCCCCCTCCCCCCCACCCCCCCACGCCCCGCTGTGGGCCCAGGATACTCTCTGAACCTGAGACCCAGGGTCTTCGCCATGAGGTGAGGCTGTGGAAGGAGCTGAATAAGATCTTGCATGTGGGGTGCTCAGCATGGGGCTTGACATCCATTCCTCCAACAAGGTGTGTGTGCCAAGCACTGTTCCCAGCAGTGAGAGAACAGACCCCTGCTCTCCCGGAGCAGACAGGGAACGTGTAAGTAAATAAACAGGATAATTTCCGAGCGCTCTGGCCCAGTAGCTCAGTTGGTTAGGGCATCGTCCCCATTCATCAAGGCTGCAGGTTCGATCTCTGGTCAGTTCACATACCAGAAGCAACCAACAGCCGAAACCGGTTTGGCTCAGTGGATAGAAGGGTCCCAAGTTTGATTCCGGTCAAGGGCATGTACCTTGGTTGCAGGCACATCCCCAGTACGGGGTGTGCAGGAGGCAGCCGATTGATGCTTCTCTCTCATCAAAGTTCCTAACTCTCTATCCCTCTCCCCTCCTCTCTGTGAAAAATCAATAAAATACATTAAAATAAATAAATAAAAGTTGAACAAAGGGTAATTTCTGAGTGGTAAGCACTCTAACAGGTGAGGCAGAGTGAAGGGGAGGGAGTTTCAGATGGCGTGGGCAGGGCAGGCCCCTCTTGCGGTGACACGGTGACACTTGAGCGCAGCTGTGAGTGACAAGAAGCCGACTATGGAATGACTGGGGAACAAAGACAGGAGAGGTCCACATGGTTTATTAAGATGAATGCAAGTGTCTAGGCAGAAGCTGACAGGGCCTCGTGGCCCGTGGTAAGAACTCAGCACGTGGGAGTTATGGCCAGGATCGTTTTCCTCTAGCTGGTGACAAAAATGCCACCCTCTGGTCTGGAAACAGGACTCTGCCCGCCACTCCCGCTCATCCTGGTACCAGCGCTCACCTCTTGCGTGCTGCAGAGGCCCAGGGTCGTGCAGGCACCAAGAGGCTGGAGCAGGGGAGCTACCAGGCTGGGCAGAGGCCATCTCGAGTCTGAGCTTTCTCCCCTGATCTTGGCACTGTTGAGTTTTATGGCTGTAGGGACGGTGCCTGGGACCCTGGAAACAGCTGGCAGGTCTGGAAAGGCCTCTCCTGCGAAGATCGAGGAGGTTGGAGGAGCTCCCTCTAACCTGCTCCTCTTTCTGCAGAAACTCAGAGCTCAGGACGAGACTTCCCTCTGAAAAGACTAGGGCTCCGAGGCCAGCCTCCAGCCTCCCTCTGCCACTGGGAGCCCTAGATGGGCATGTGGTGGGCACACGACCGACACCTGGGCATGGCAGTGCTGAGCAGTCTTCTGACAACCCCCAGCTCTGTCCCTGACCCTCATTAGGACAATACAATAAAAAGTACCACCTCCCTCCATGATGGTTGGTGTCAATGTGATAATCCACACAAGTGTTTGGCATTGCTTTAGCACACAGCACCGTTATAACTACACTGTAGCTGTTCTCCGGGGCCACACCATGAGGATCTCGTCCCTCCACGGGCTGAAGGCTCTGCGGTTCTCGCAGAGTATCTGGTTCTCAATCCGAAGCCAGGGCCACGTCCTCTTCCACGATCCCTTTTACTTGTCTGTCCCCACTCCCTGGCTCTGACCCAAGCACAACGCCTGGCGGCCCCTCCTCCACCCGCGCCCACGGTGACTTGCAATGGCTCCCGCCTCTTGGTCCTTCCACGGATGCTCTGAAGCATCGGCCCGAGACATGCGCCACGACCAGAGGAGGCGCCGTGTTCGTTCCCCTTTCACTGAGGAAATAGGCCGAGGGGACGGGTCTGCCCTAGGCCCTTCCTACAAAACCCTGGAGGAGCGAGGAGCTTGAATCTGGCCAACTTCAGGCCAGAGGGGGGCCAGTGGCTGATGCGCAGACTGGCGGGAGTGTTTTTTCTCGGGGCTCAAAGGCCCCAGGTGCCAGTCAGCCAGCACTGGGCAAAGGCAGGGAAGCAGGCGCTTGACCAGACGGTGGAAACTCCCTTCCTCTCTGCTTCCTCCTCCTCCCCCTTCTCCTCCTCCGGCCTTTGGGCTGGGGTTGCATCCTCACTCCTGGGCACCCAGAAAGCCCTGGCTGGCGGGGCGGGGGTCTAGAACCGGTGTGGACCAGCGCGCGTCCAGAAGGCTGGTGCCTGTCCACGTGTGCTTCTCTCTGGGCAGCTCCAGGCTCCTCGGGAGCCACAGTGCGCCGCCTGCCCCGCCTGGGCTGGCCCTCAGAGCCACTCAGCAGAGTTACGACAAGTTCCGAGAAGTCATATCCCAGGGTCAATGTTCAAGAAGAGGAACAAAGGTGGTGGCCACGGAGCCTTCTGCCTCCAGGGGCAGGGGGCGGGGTGAGGGCGAGGAGGGCCTAGACCTGGATGTGCGTGGGGGGGTCCTTGATGCCCAGCTCCTCCCGCAGGGCCTTCAGGGGCTGCTCCCAGCGCCGCTCGAAGTACAGGTTGAGGACACACGGGGCCCTGCGCCCGTTCTGGACGGCCCAGGGGACCAGCTCCGAGACCAGAACTTGCAGTTGCCTGTGGGCAGCAGAGGGGGGGAAACGGGGGGTCCTGAGGGCCCGCACACCGGGTGCCGGCAGCCCACGCGCATTTTCTCAGCGGGTCCTCACGCAGACCCAAGACGGGGTACCCGTGTTTTCCGGCGTATAAGACGACTGGGTGTATAAGATGACCCCCAAGTTTTCCAGTTAAAATATAGTTTGGGATGTACCCATCCTATAAGATGACACCGGGTGTATAAGACGACCCCCAATTTTCGAGATTTTCCTGGGTTAAAAAGTCGTCTTAGCCGAAGCTGGTTTGGCTCAGTGGATGGAGCGTCGGCCTGAGGACTGGGAGGTCCCGGTTTTGATTCCGGTCAAGGGCATGTACTTGGTTGCGGGCACATCCCCAGTGGGGGGCATGCAGGAGGCAGCCGATCAATGTCTCTCTCTCTTACTGATGTTTCTGACTCTCTGTCCCTCTCCCTTCTTCTCTGTAAAAAAATCAATAAAAAAAAATATATATTTTAAATAAAATAATAGCCAAAACCGGTTTGGCTCAGTGGATAGAGCGTCAGTCTGCAGACTGAAGGGTCCCAGGTTCGATTCCGGTCAAGGGCATGTACCTTGGTTGTGGGCACATCCCGAGTAGGGGGCATGCAAGAGGCAGCTGATCAATGTTTCTCTCTTATCGATGTTTCTAACTCTCTATCCCTCTCTCTTCCTCTCTGTAAAAAATCAATAAAATATATTTAAAAATAAATAAAAAGTCATCTTATACACCAGAAAATAAGGGTAGTTATTATCACCAATTTTCCCATGCGGAAGCAGAAGCTCAGTGAGGTTAGAATCCCGTGTCCGAAGCCACACATCCTGACTGCGCCAAGCCCAGGTTTGCACTGAGGGCTGCCTCACTCCAGAGACGGATGCCAGACTGCCCCCAGCCGCACCTGCGTCCTTCTGCCCCGGCACCAAGGCCTGGCCCAAGCGCCCTAGGGTCCCAGGAACGGTCCAGCCCCGTTCTTCCCGCCCTGGCTTCCTGGAGGACCACCGAGGCTGCTTAAGAAGGCCGCCTGCTCTTCCTTTCCCTGGAGCCTGGGCCCCTTTGACCTCTCCCTTGACCCCTCGCCCCTTGAGAACTTACGGGGCACTGAGTCGGACGGGTCCAAAGAGTGCGCCCAGGATGCACATGGGCAAGCCGGTCTGGACAGCCTCAAACCACTTCACCACGATCTCCCCTGTGGGACAGGGTAGGGAGGAGGTGGGAGGTGAGGAGGGGCCAGGAAGAGGCCAGGGACGCTCGTGGCAGGGACCAGCGAGGTGTCTGCCCCTCTCTAAGGTGTCTCTTCTCTACAAGGCGCCAGCCTTCCTCAGTCTGGTCTGTGCTGTGCCCAGGCACTTGGCATGGTGGGGAGGAGAGGGCCCAAGAAAGAGCCAGAGGAAAGGCGGGCTGGAGAGGAAGTTTGGGGGCAACATGCAGAGGACCTGACAGACAGGCTAGTTCCTAGAAGCCTTAGGGAGCTCCTGAGGGGGTCGGGAGAGGGAGCCTGCTGCGTGGATGCTGCTCTATCTGTGTAGGAGCCACAAGAGGTACTGGGGATGGCACAGATGTTACCAAGATGTTCAGATAGCCAAAACCGGTTTGGCTCAGTGGATAGAGCGTCGGCCTGTGGACTGAAAGGTCCCAGGTTCAATTCCGGTCAAGGGCATGTACCTTGGTTGTGGACACATCCCCAGTAGGGGGTGTGCAGGAGGTAGCTGATGGATGTTTCATCAATGTTTCTAGCTCTCTATCCCTCTCCCTTCCTCTCTGTAAAAAAATCAATAAAATAATATTTTTAAAAAAAGATGTTCAATGAGGTCAATGCGGGGGGAGATAAGGGTAGAGGAGGGGTGGGAGCTGGGTGGAGGGGAGTTATGGAGGGGAAAAAAAGAGACACAAATGTAATAATCTGAATAATAAAGATTTAATTACCGAAAAAAAAAAAAGTTCAGATAAAGCAAAAAATGAGGCACTGCGTCAGCTAACTGGTGTGGGGCCGAGACAGGCGAGCCCTGCCCCAGCCCTAAACACAGACCCAGATGGACAGGCTTGCTGGAGCATCCTGCCCTGCCCACCCCCACTCTCAAGGCCCCGGCACTCACCCAGGATGTTGGTGGGCATCCCCAGCAAGGTGTGGAGCATGTCGTGCACCTCCCGGTACCGCTGGATCACGTACGCCAGCTCCTCGTCGTCCACGAATCGGGTGGGCGCCCGGGTATCTGGGGAGACCCTCTGACAACCATGAGCCTCCCCTAGACCTCTTTCTCCCGGTTCCCAAGGCCCAAGTGCCAACCCCACCAAACCCATACCCTCAAGACTCTCCAGGGGCTTTGCTTCTGTCTATACCTGCCGACAGGGGAATCTTTCGTGTGAGCAGTCTATGCCGGCTCACACATGAGGTATGTGACCTGTTGGAGTGCATGGTAAAAAGCCCCAGGGAGAGGGGGAAGCAGGGTTTTAAAAGACAAGAAGAAAAACTTCTGGAGGTTGGTTTCATAACAATGTGAGTATACTTAACACTACTGGGCTGGCCCTAAGATGGGAACATTTGAAAAATTTTCTTTATTGACTGATTCATGTGAGAGAGGGAGGAGAGAAACATGACTTGTTGTTCTACTTATGGATGCATTTATTGGCTGATTCTTGCAGGTACCCTGACCGGGGAGCAAACCTGAAACCCTGGCATATCAGGACAATACTCTAAGTACCAAATGAGCCTGGCCAGGAAAGATGGGAAATTGTGTGTGTGTGTGTGTGTGTGTGTGTGTTTACCACAATTAGAAACTGAGGGTGGGGGGAAAAGATCCTTAGCATGAGCGAAGGTTCCTAGCCTGCTTTCTCCCACCACCTTCATCTTCACCTTAATAATTCTTGCTCATCTTCTATGGCCCTGCTTAAGTGTCCCCTCCAAGGGCAGAGTGTTCCTGACCTTCAGACTGATCAGCCCTCACTATGGTCTCTTGTAGCATGCTGTACCTCCCTATGGCACTTGACGTGATTGTATCATGTTTAACGCATGTGCTTGTTGATGTCTCTTTCCTAGACCTGGCTGTCACACCCAGCACCACTTGCCACGTGGCCAATGAGCCTTGAAATGAGACAAGTTCCCGCTGAGACATGTTATACTTGAAAACTACACACTGGGAATAGTGGCAAATATCAAAAATTAAAAACTATTGACTACATGCTGAAACGTATCGTAGATACGCTGGGTTAAACAAAATGTTATTCAAATTAATTGCACTTCTTTCTTTTGGCTTTTTTAAAGTAACTAGCAGCAGGTTTAAATTTCCTGCAGCCATGCCGAAACCAATTTGGCTCAGTGGATAGAACGTTGGCCTGTGGACTGTAGGGTCCCAGGTTCGATTCCGGTCAAGGGCATGTACTTTGGTTGTGGCCACATCCCCAGTGGGGGGTGGGAAGGAGGTAGCTGATCGATGTCTCTCTCTCTCATTGATGTTTCTAACTCTCTGTCCCTCTCCCTTCCTCTCTGTAAAGAATCAATAATATATATATATGTATGTATATATATATATATACATATATATATATATATATATATATATATATATTTTTTTTTTTTTTTTTAATTTCCTGCAGCTTGCATTCTATCTCCGTGAAGAGTGCTGCAGCAGTCTGGCCTCAACCTGTCTAAAGGTTGAGAGGTTTGTGTCTTTTGCCGCTTTGGGCTGCTGCTTCAGTGCCACGCTCTATGTGTGGCCTCACCGGGTCCTACTTTCTTCTGCGGCGTTCTACTTGTGTGAAGCTGAAGGTGATCACAGCAATAGCAGCTGGACTTACTGAGTCCCTACTATGTGCCTGCACTGTATGATGACGTCCTTTACATATATTACCATACTTCATCTTCATGACCATCTAGGGGGTGGATGCTGTTAGGAGCCTCAGATACAGATAAGAAAAATGAGCCCGCTGGTGTGGCTCAGAGGTTGAGCGTGGATCTATGAACCAGGGGATCACAGTTCGATTCCAGGGTTGCAGGCTTGATCCCCAGGAGGGAAGGGTGTGCTGGAGGCAGGCAATCGATTCTCTCTCATCATTGATGTTTCCATCTCTCTCTCCCTTCCTCTCTGAAAGCAATAAAAAATATATATTGGGAGAAGTTCTTTCGACATAGACACAGTTGATCCTCACAACCAATTGGCTTGGAGGTCAATTCCCTCCACTGATACCAACAACAATCAAGACTTAACTACAACAAGGCTGTACACACAGTGCACAAAGGGGTGCACCAAAAGAGTAGACCTCAGGTAACTGAGGAGGTGGAGCTACTGGGCTATATAGGACACCTAGCACACACAGAGCTACTCTACCAACTCAGTAAAGCAGCCAACATGTGGAGGCAAAGAAACAGATCACAAACAAAAGAAATGGAGGAAAACAAACGACTGGATAAAGAGTTCAAAACCATGGTTACAAGGTTTTTCAAGAATTTCCTAGAAAAGATGGATAAATTTAGCGAGACCCAAGAGGAGATGAAAAAGGACCAACTAGAAATTAAACATTGAGTAATTTCACTGACTGAAATAAAAAATATTATACAGAGACCTAACAGCAGACCAGAGGGAACGCAAGAATCAAGTCAAAGATTTGAAATACAAAGAAGCAGGTAACACTCAGCTCGAAAAGCAAAAAGAATCCAAAAATAGGAAGATAGTGTAAGGAGCCTCTGGGACAACTTCAAGCGTACCAACATCAGAATTATGGGGGTGCCAGAAGAAGAGAGAGAGCAAGATACTGAAAACCTATTTGAAGAAATAATGACTGAAAACTTACCCCCACCTCGTGAAAGAAATAGACTTACAAGTCCAGGAAGCACACAGAACCCCAAACAAAAGGATTCCAAAGAGGACCACACCAAGACACATCATAATTAAAATACCAAGAGCAAAAGACAAAGAGAGAATATTAAAAGCAGCAAGAGAAAAACAGTTACCTACAAGGGAGCACCCATAAGACTGTCAGCTGATTTCTCAACAGAAATTATGTGGGCCAGATGGGAGTGGCAAGAAATACTCAAAGTGATGAATATCAAGAACCTACAACCAAGATTACTCTACCCAGCAAAGCCATCATTCAAAATTGAAGGGCAGATAAAGAGCTTCACAGATAAGAAAAAGCTAAAGGAGTTCATCACCACCAAACCAGTATTATATGAAATGCTGAAAAGTATTCTTTAAGAAGAGGAAAAAGAAAAAGGTAAAGATAAAAATTATGAACAACAAATACATATCTATCAACAAGTGAATCTAAAAATCAAGTGAATAAAAAATCTGATGAATAGAATAAACTGGTGAGTATAATAGAATCAGGGGCATAGAAAGGGAGTGGACTGACAATTCTCAGGGGGAAAGGAGTGAGGGAGGTGCGGAGAGAGACTGGACAAAAATCGTACACCTATGGATGAGGACAATGGGGGGAGGTAAGGGCAGAGGGTGGGGTGGAAGCCGAGTAGAGTGAAGCTATGGGGGAGAAAAAGAAGAGTAATAGTAATAATCTGAACAATAAAGATTTATTAAATTAAAAAAAGCAAAGCAAAAAACAAACAAAAAAATATTTATATATATGAAAAAAGAAAAATGAGGCTGAGAGAGAGAAAGTAAACTTGCCCAAGATTACACAGCTAAAATGGCTGAGCCAGGATTTGAAACAAAGCTTGCTGGATTCCAAAGCCAACAGCTTTAACATCCATTATTGATAATCCTCATACATAAGTGCCCTGGAAGATAAACATTAGGTCCCCTTTCCTCAGATAAGGAAGCTGAGCCTCAGAAAGAGCCAATGACTCAAGAGGCGGGATTCTAACTGGCCTGCTCCTAACTCATGCCTTACAATCTTGGTGCCACTGACCACATTCCTTATCAATGTCCACTCCCGGAGGGTGATTTGACTTTGAACCTTGAACTAAATCTCTGCTGGTAATAAAGGTGTTACTTCACCTTTTGTGGGCTGCTGGTTCCCACCCTCTGGAAGTGTCACAACCGCCAGGGCTGTTACCACAGCTGGGGTTGTAAGAGGCAAGGTGTCCAGGGAGGCTTTTGCAGTCCCCTCCCCTCCTCAGTAATAGGGCAAAAGGCTCTGGCGAACTTCAGAAGGCTGTCCCTTCCGGGGTGACACCAGGTTACCTTGGTGCATTTCCCGTGGATGAAATAGTTTGCATTCTGAGAGAGATGGTCTGCACTGGGGTGGAGGCGAGTGTCAGGAATGTATGGGGACAGGTTATTTTTTCAAGGATAATAACCTAGAACAGGGGCTCTCGACTGTCCACCAGGGGACATTTGCAAAGTCTGGAGACGTGTGTGGCAGCTAGGACTTAGGGAGGTACTTCTGTCATCTGGTGGGTAGAGGCCAGGGAGGCTGCTAAACCTTCTACACTGCACAGGACAGTCCCCCCCCACCAAGAATTATCCAGCCCCCAAAGTCAATAGTGCCAATTCCAAAGGAACCATGACTCATTCCGTCACCTCCTCCAGCCTGGCTGGCCCCTGAGCTGGGCTGGCTCGCACTTCAGAGGTCCTTGGACATGTTGGCGGGTGGGGAGGGGCAAGGGCTGGATCCTAAAGTGCTTTTATTTTAATTTAAATTTTTTTATTGATTCCTTACAGAGAGGAAGGGAGAGGGATAGAGAGTCAGAAACATCGATGAGAGAGACATCAGTCAGCTGCCTCCTGCATGCCCCTCACTGGGGATGCGCCCGCCACCAAGTACATGCCCCTGACCGGAATCGAACCTGGGGCCCTTCAGTCCGCAGGCCGACGCTCCATCCACTGCGCCAAAATGGTTTCGGCCTAAAGTGCTTTTATTAAACCAGCTGTTACTCTCCTGCTTAAAACCCTCGTGGCTTCCTGTTGCTCCTATTACAGAATACAGATTCCCTCCCATGGCCGACCGTGCCTCTGCGGCCACATGGGCGGGCCTCCCTCTCCTGGAACTCACAGAGCCTCACACCTGCCAACCCCCTGGAATGGTCCTCCTCTGGCTCCTCCTCCTCTCCTCAGCCTCCCATGCCCCCCGCATCCAAAGTGGCCCACCCCACTCCCGCCCTCGTCCCGTCTCGATGACTGCTGTGCTCATAGCACCACCTGCTAGAATGGAGGCCCACCAGCAAGGCCCTTGGCTGGTTTTATGCGCTGCGTCCCAGTTACTATGAACGGTGTCTGGTAAGTTCTAAATCCTCAGCAACTATCTCACATGAA
>PVJN01066088.1:0-10089 GCA_004026805.1 Lasiurus borealis
TCTTTCTATAAAGATGTTTGTCATTACATTTAGGGTCCACTCAGAGAATCCAGGATAATCTTGCTATTTCAAGGGCCTTAATCACAACTGCAAAGGCTTTGCCATATAACATTCAAAGGTTCTGGGGATTATGACATGGATATATCTTTTGGAACCATTATTTAATTTACCACACAGAGATAATATAAAAGGTATGGTAAATCCACTATGTTTAATAGGAGCCCTTTCTATGTTTTCTTCTAGTTAGCATCCTATTTCCTTTGAGACAAACATTTGATACAGTTGGGATTTGTTTAGGAATAGAGCTTCTCTATCATCCCAAATACTAATTATTAACATTTTATCTTTCTTCTGTAGAGAGGAAACAAAAGAGACTCTTAAGAGAAAAAAAATTAAAACATTTATTTTTTTGTAATACATAGGAAAACATTTTTTGAAAGTTTAAAAAAGACAGCTATAATTTTGGAGAAATTGCCTTTGCTCAGTGTGGATTCTGGAGAGTATGAGTGATGTGCCTGCCTCCGCATGGAGAACACAAGCCCCCCTCCAGGTCAGCCCTCCTCTGATGAGAGCACGCAGCCTCAGGTGGCAGGATGGAGTATTGTCAGCAACAGCATTGCTCCTACACATAACAGTAGGAGAACAATGTGGGGTGGGAAATGATACCCTTTCATGGTTCTGGCCTCCCAGCCTTACAAGGAATGATAAACTTTCGGTTGTGCAAGCCTCTTATTGTTGTGCATGTACTGTAATCTATATCCTATCTAATATGCAAATTGATCGTACCTTTGCTACAACCACAAACCATGCCCATAGCCATGCCCACCAGCCAGTCAAAGTGAGTATGCAAATTAACCCAACCAAGATGGCTACAGCCACAGAAAGAGCAGGAGAGAGGCTTGGGTTGCCCCTGGCAATGGAGGAAGCCAAGCTTTTTGCAAAGCCTGGTGGGCCCAGGTCTCCACTTAAGGCAACGAAGTTTCAATGGCTGTGTGAGCAGAAGGCATGGCTCCACTCCAGGCCACAAAATTTTAATTGTATAAGATAAATAAATCCCAGATACCAGGGCCTCCACTTGAGTTGCTGGTGGATGTGGTTGGCCTGCAAACCACCATGCCTGCAAACCACCATACCCTGATCCAGGACACTTTTCAGGGCAAACCAGCTGGGCCCCACCCATGCAGCAGGCCTCTATCCTATCTAATAAAAGAGTAATATGCAGATTGACCATAACGCCAATACAAAGATGACTGTCCCCATGTGGTCAAAAGATCCAGCCCCCATGTGGACACAAGATGGCCACCACAAGATAGCCAGCTGAGAAGGGCAGTTGGCAGGGACCAGGCCTGCATGGGAGGGCATTTGGGGGCAAACAGGCTGGCAGGGGAGCAGTTAGGCATTAATCAGGCTGGCAGGGGCATGGTTAGGGGGTGATCAGGCTGGCAAACATTAGCGGTTAGGGGCACTCCGGAAGTCAGGCAGGTGAACGGTTGGTATCCTACCTGTATCGGGCTTAAATGGGCAATCAGACATCCTTCAATGTCCGATTGGAGAGGGAGAAGGCTGGGCTGAAAAGCATCCCCCACCATGCACAAATTTTGTGCACCAGGCCTCTAGTATATATATAAAAGCCCAGTGACCAGAATGGCAGAACTACCAGAACAACTGGTGGCTATGACACTCACTATAGCAGCCAACCAGCCTGATTCAGCCTATTGGCCCCTAACACTCTGATCGGGGGTGGGGCCAGCCGGCCAACTGCCTGTGGGCCCTTACCCTGGCTGGCCCCTCCCCCTTGCTGACCTGGCTCCATAGGCCCCCATCTGGGCAGGCCGGTCAGACCCCATCTTTGCACAAATTTGTGCCGTGGGCCTCTTGTGAGTAATAAGGGGACAAAACAAGCTAAATTCCTAGTCAGACCTTCCAGGGACCACAGGCCTGGCTAATCTTCAAATGAAGTTGAAAAAGTGCAAGATGTTCAAGTTTTCCCCCATCTCTGGTACACCCCAGAGGCAAATAACCAATTGTCTCTGTAGAGGTTTTAGTGCAGGCTGTGAGTATGAATTTTTCTATCGCAGCCATCTTTTCCTTATTTAAGAAAAGCATGCCAAGGTAACTGTCTTGTTCTAATGCATTGTAATGTAGTTCCTCTGTGGCCTCTGAGTGTCTGATTCACTTTTTGTAGCAGTGCTAGGAGATGCAAGTAGAAGATTATTATTTCTGAAAACCTGAAATTTCAAACTGTGCTTTTTATTTCTATTAGCTTATTTGTTTTAGTCTTAATTGTGACATCCAGTTTACTAAAAGAATGTCAGAACCTGAATAACAATTTTTGTCCCCAAGTACAAATATACCAAGCTGCTTCTCAATTTTACAATAATATTTCTTGAATCTGAAGCTAATCATCATATTGTTTTTATCTCCTCCACATCTGAACCACCTATTCCCCACTCAAGATGTATCTCTGGGATTCTAGGTATTTCTTTATGGGCAATCTAGATTTTGTTCTATTTTGTTACTTTTCATACCCTCTAAATATCCCTCTTCGTCTAAGTTTGACTATCTTCTACTTATCCAATACCAGCTCTTCTTTCTTCAAATAGTACAATAACTCAGATATGATTCTTTAACTATGTTTCTAGTGTGCCTGAAGAGGGAGAAAAGGAAATGGTGAGTTTGAAAGGAATCGTGAACTGTGAACAAAAAAAGAGGAAGAGAAGAGGGGGCTATAAAAGGAAGAGGTAGTGACTCTTAAAACAGTATTTTGTGTCTTCTCTTTTTCTAAAATCAGACACAATATCAGGAACTAGAATGAATGATACTGAACACCTGGCACAGAAAAAAAAGTATGAGCAGTAACAGAAGTTAGGGCATAGATGCTTCTCTCTCATCTCCTACTTTTTTCCTTGGCTTTCTTGTGGAAACCGTAGTATAATGCACTATTGCTTGGTTTACAAAATGTTTATTTGTTTATGAAAGTAGCTAAGACAAGAGTAGAGATTTTATTTTTTAAAAGATAATTTTATTGATTTCAGAGAAAAAGGTAGATGGAGAAAGTGATAGAAACATCAATGATGAGAGAGAATAATTGATCAGCTGCCTCCTGCATGCCCCTCATCTGGGATCGAGCTCACAACCTGGGCATATGCTCACAACCGGGCATGTGTCCTGACCAGAATCGAACTTTGGGACCCTTCAGGCTGCAAACTGATGTTCTATCCACTGAGCCAATCCAGCTGGGGTGAGAGTAGAAGTTTTAGGATCAGAAAGACTTAGTTTTAATTCTCAGCTTTGCTATGTGACCTTGGACAAATTATATAACCTCCTCCTTAAGCTTTAGCTTTTCACAGTAAGCGAAAGTGAAAAAAAAAAACGAGAAGAGAAAATGTATAAAATGTGTAAAAACAGCCCAGAATATTAATTAATCTATTTAACAAATATTTATTGAGTGTTTACTATGTGCTAGACTACCTGCCAGGTACTAAGAGTACTGTGGTGAATGGGAAAGCCAAGAATCCTTCCCTCATGCAGCTTACATTCCAGCAGAAGTAGATAAGAAACATGTAAACAAATCAAATAAATAATTACAGATGCTAGTTAGCCCACAGTGAAATAAACAGGGTATGTCACCAGGACCAGCAGGAAGGATATGTTAGCTGGGGAAATCACAGCCTGAAGGATGAAATGAGTCAGTAGTTGCAAGAGCTGTTTAAGGACACTGGCTTAGAAAGAGCTGTGATTCTACTTGTCGTCAGAGGCCAGCAGTGCAAGGTTCCTCCTTGTCTTCTTATGGCATGTGTCCTGTGTCCCTGGCCCCTGAGAGTAGACTCAGAGAAAGGGAGAGTGTGGGGAGAGGCAGTCAGGATGGAGGCAGAGCCTGGTCACCTGCAGAGACTTCCTAGCTGTGTGACACACGGTCTAGCTGCATTTATGAGTTTGACTGAGTAAGGACACATTTCAAGGGAAAGAAGGACTATGCTTTGAGATGAGATGGTGTGCCTGTGACTTCCCATCCTCAACAACCTCCTTATCCAACTTAAATTCAATGGTAACTGTTATAACCACCTTCTTCAGCACACCGCACACTCCCTTGTCCATCTCTTGGTACTTTATACTCACTTGGACCTGCTTCCACTTTGTTAATCCAGCTGTCTACCCTACTCTATGTCTACACCCCTGAAGTAGAGTGGAAAAATCACATGCAACCTCATTGACTGCTCTCAATTTAACTTCATGGAATTCCTTATGCTGCCCAGAAATCTTACGAGATTTTGCCAATCCTTCTCTCTCCATTCTCCTTACTGCAGGCTGATGAAGGGAAGGGCTGATGCACGATCCCTGCCCTTTCCTACTAGGTGGATAAGAGAAGGGCAGTCCTGTGAGTCCCCGCTCCCCTTTCTGTCACTTTCTCTTCACCCACACCATCTCATCTCATTCTTCAAAGCACAGTCCTTCTCTCCCTTGAAATGTGTCCTTACTCAGTCAAACTCACAAATCCAGCCAGACCATGTGTCTGGGTCACATAGCTAGGAAGTCTCCGCAGATGACCAGGCTCTGCCTCCATCCTGACCTCCTCTCCCCACACTCCCTTTTCTCTCTCCCTCCAAGACCATTCCCATCATTCCAATGGCTTGACGGACTGACCTCTACATCATTTCCTGGCTCACCTCTTATCATCAGATCTCAGCAAAATGGCCATTTCCTCAGATTCCTTTGCAGCCTACCATGAAGCCAAAACAGAACCAGAGTTCCTTCTCAATCCCTTGCCTCTATCCCACACTTGCAGTTTCATGCTTGCAGTGAAGGGGTAAAAAAAAAAAAGAAAAGAACACACAAAACCTATTCAAAGAATTAAGGGGGCAGGTGACTCTTGGTAGTTAACAGGAACTTATAACATATTACTACTTGCCCCTTTCATTTTGGGCTAATCATTCATTTCTGTTTCTGAGGTTTTGTCTGATGATACATAGATGAACATTTTAAAAGTAGGAGGAGAGCCCAGCCGGCGTGGCTGTGTGGTTCGTGGTTGGATGGTTGAACCTCAACCTGTGAACCGGGAAGTTGCAGATTCAATTCCCATTCAGGGCACATGCCCAGGTTGTGGGCTTGATCCCCAGTGAAAGGTGTGCAGGAAGGAAGCCACCAATTATTGATGTTTCTATCTTTCTCTCCTTCTTTCTTCCTCTCTGAAATCAATAAAAATATAAATAAATATAAAACTTTTAGGGAAAAAAAGTAGGAGAGCACTAGCCCTGGCCAGGTAGCTCAGTTGAAGCATCATCCAGATATGCCAAAATTGTAGGTTCCATCCCTGGTAAGAACAGCCCTGGTTGGTGTTGTTCAGTGATTAGAGCATCATCTCATGCATGAAAAGTCTAGGGTTCAATCCCCAGCCCTCTCTCTCTTTTCCTCTCTCCAAAATAAATAAAAACAAAAGAAAAAAATTAGAATGACCAAATTTTACAAAAACTTTGTATATCAGTCACAGGCATTTGGGGCAATTACTAGACACCATTTTTCTTCTTTCTTATGCTTTGTTTTCTTTTTCTTCCTCTAGTACATATGTGTTCACCATAAAACTGTAGACTTTTTACTTTAATTTTAATATTATTGGCCAACTCATACAGTCTAATCCCCCCAAAACAAACAATCCAATTAAAAAATTGACAGAGGGAAAAAAATACAGATAAAATAAATAAATAAAAAATAAAATAAAATAAAATAAAAAATCGACAGAGGACCTGAGCAGACACTTCTCTAAAGAGGACATATAGAGAGCCAATAGACATATGAAAAGATGCTCAACATCACTAATCATCAGAGAGATGCAAATTAAATGACACTGAGATATCACTTCACACCTGTCAGAATGGCTGTCATCAATAAATTGATAAACAAGAAGTGCTAGTGAGGATGCAGAGAAAAGGGAACCCTCAAGCACTGTTGATGGGAATGCAAATTGTTGCAGCCACTATGGAAAACAATATGGAGGCTCCTCAAAAAAATTTAAAAGTTAAATTGCCCTATGACCCAGCAATTCCACTTCTGGGTATTTACCTGAAGAAATCCAAAACACCAACTCAAAAAGTTATACGTACCCTAAGTTCATTGTAGCACTATGTACACTAACCATGATATGGAAGCAACCCAAGTGCCCCTTAATAGAAGGTCCAATAAAGAAGATGTGGTACATTTACACAATGAAATGAACCAAAATGATATTTTACCATATGTGACAGCAAAGATGGGCCTAGAGGGTATTATGCAGAGTGAAATGAGAGAAACAGAAAAAGACAAATTCCTCATTACTTCACTTATATGTTGGATCTAAAAAAACAAAATAAGCAAATCAAACACCCAGTTCTGGCTGGATGCCTGATGGATAATTACAGGATAGAATCCACAGTGGATTCTCAATTGAATATACCAAAAACTGTTTCCTTTCTACTCTGGCTCCACCTATTGGAGGAAAATGACCAACACTGACTATTTTATTCCATGATGGCTTTGTTGGCAATCTTCACCTTAAGTGGAAATCTAATACATCTTTCCTTAATGTTATTCTTAATTTTGACTCTGGCAAGCTCTATTCTAAGACACAAAAATTTTAAATGTTTCTTATTATACCTCCTGGACACATTTTTTTTTCTTGAAGGAAAGTTCTAGTGTTCCATAGTGGTAATTAATTACTTTGGCTAATGAGGGTTTATGAAAGCTGAAACCTCCCACCTATTTTCACTGATCTTCAATTACTGCTTCTAATATGCAAAAGTTGCCTTTCTGGAAGATCTTCATTGAAAATTATTACCCCTGTTAGAATTACAGGGACTGACTTGGGTCTTAGGTCCTTGGAATTTCATTTCTGGCTTTTGCAATTTACTTCTATGTTCAAGTCCAGGGATGAGTAGCTTCGGTTTATTAATTCTGTCAACTAATATTTATTAAATGTCTACAATAGGCAAAAATGTTGATTTGTTTAAATAAAAGTATTTCTTATATTCTTATTAGGAGTATGTTAAAGTTGCTACCCTCCTGAAAGGTTGTGTGTTTTAGGCGGAAGGGAAGAATGGATATGGAGACAGTGACTAAACATAATGTATGTGACACAGCAATAAGTGCTGTAGACAACAGCAAAGCTAGGAAAAGGAGTTAGGGTCTGTGGGGTAGGTTTTCACTATTTTATGATTTGCAAAGGCCTCACTAAAAAGGTGACATTTGAAAGGTACCTAAAGAAAGTGAGCCAGGTGGTTATCTGGGAGAAAAGCATGTAAAAAAATAATTAAAGGAAGCCACTTTGAAAACGGAGTTGGAGCTGCCATCCTAGAGGAACTTCCTTGAGCATCTTCTGACTCAAACCTTTGGCATGTTAAACAGAACAACCAACCTTTGAACTGGGCCCAAAGCAACACTGTGGCTCAAAGCACTGTTTGCTAGGATAACAAGACAGCAGATGTTATGACTATAGGACTGATGACTACCCAACTGAAAATAAACACATTGTTTGGAATTAGCATCACTCTGTTGGTTTAGCTGGGCCAATAGAAGTGCCTTTCTCTATTAATGCCCTTGTCCCCCTTCCCTTTCTCGAAAACCCTTTGTCTTTGTCTCCTCATAGGAACATTACTTGGGTTTCTGCCTGAATTGGTGCTTGTTGAATAGCTATTACTTTGGATCTTAAATAAATGCTTGTTGCCTCTTACGTTGGTCTTTATTTTTAGGTTAACAAACATTTTGGACAGAAGGCACAGCAACTGAAAAGGCTCTCAGGTAAAGGACCAATGTGGCTGGAAAGGAAGAGGTGAGAGGGCGAATTAGAGAGACAAAAGGCAACAGATCACGTGGAGACATATAAGCCATTTTAAGGGCTTTATTTCTGCCCTGAATTCGATAAGAAGCCATTTGAGTATTCTGAGCAGAAAAATGGCATGATCTGATTTAAATTTTTATAAAATTTGTGTTTAGAAGAAACTATAGTGAAAGCAGATGCAGAGCAGAAAAACTGTTGAGAGTGGGAGAATCGCCTCCTCCCCTTTAACTCGCATGACTGAACAAATAATGAAATTGACATAAAGCTAGATTAGCAGAAGAAAAATTAAATACATGTGCATGAAAAAATCCCAACATGATACTCAGATCATAAAACGAGGCTCAAAGAAATGACCAAACTAAGCACCTCTTAATACTTATTAGATAAAAACAATACATTTGTAAAACATTATCAGGCCAAAAAATTGTTAGAAAGGCATCAGTCCCTAGCTGGTTTGGCTCAGTAGATAGAACATTGGCCTGCGGGCTGAAGGGTCTCAAGTTCACTTCTGGTCAAGGGCACATGCCTCGGTTGTGGACTCAATCCCCAGTAGGGGGCGTGAAGGAGGTAGCCAGTCAATGATTCACAACCACTGATGTTTCTGTCTCTCTCCCTCTCCCTTCCTCTCTGAAATCAATAAAAATATATTTTTTTTAAAAAGAGAAAGGCATCTAAGAGGGTTTTGGCTTACCTAGCAGATTAGTTAAAGAGTTGCAAGGTTTGTTTATACAGGCTTTTTCAACTCTGGATTTCATAATGCTTGTGATAAGATTGTCTTAGTCCTTTAGGAATGGGGAGGGCACCTATCACGGGGAGAGTTATTTGCTGCATTTAGAGAGATAAAGAGGCGTTCGAGAGCTCCCCTCCTGCTGCCTCTCAAGTGATTTTAATTTGGAATAATCAATATGCCATTGTGACATACCTTGGGGTGCCCTACTTCAGCCCCAACACTACAACATGGAACTATATCGCAATAACCTATTCAAGAAATAATGGTGGCTGGCTCCAAGGGTAGTAGCAGATAGAGGTTAAGAAATGATCTGATTTTAATAAGATGTGAGGATAGAACTGACAGGATTTGCTGATGGATTAACTGGATGTGAGATGAAAGATGAAGGAAGGCTTCAAGAATGACTGTAAAGTTTTTAGCCTGAGAAAATCAGAGGACAAAGTTGCCCGTTAGTTGACACAGAAAAGAAGATGGGAAAAGAAAGTTTTTTTCCTATAGGGATGATTCAGAAATTAGCACTTTCACTTAGCATATGTTGATTTGAGAGGCCTATTAGACATTCAAGTGGAGATGTTGAGTAGGTAGTTGGAAAATTAGTTTTGGAATTCAGGCTTGTTGTCATAAGAAATATCCAAACTTGTAGAGAATTTTTATGAGTTAATTTGAGCCAAGCTGATGACATGCCAGAAAGCAAAATCTCAAATGCTCTGAACAATCACGGTTTTGCAATGTCTTTCGTACATTTGGGAATTAAGGAGGGAACATAGGGAAGATTATATGACCAAGGGAAAAGGCAAAGCAGGGAAATCTCCGTGATTGCATTACAGGATAAAGAAAGGAGCCAAGATGGCGGCATAGGTAAACACCTACACTGCTGCCTCGCACAACAATTTCAAAACTACAACTAAAAGACAGAACGGACACCATCCAGAACCACAGGAAAGCTGGCTGAGTGGAAGTTCTACAGCTAGAGGGAAAGAGAGGGGCTCTCGGAGACGCAGAGGAGCTGCAAAAAGCTGAGGTACGGAGACGCGCGCGCTGAGAGAGCGGGTGCCCGAGTACCTGGCTGGCTTTCTCTGATGGGAGGGAAACGGAGACTCCCAACGGTATTGAACCCCTTATCCTAGGACACTAAACCGCAGATCCAGCCGAAACTCATACGGGGGGAGTTTGGACTGTGAAAAGGGAGAAGTGCACAGAAACATAGGGGAGTCGCCGCGGCGCGTACGCGCGCACACACAGGGCGCCGGCGCCACACTGAGGACAGATTGCTGATTCTGCCGCTGGCTTTTGCTACTGGGCGGGAGACAGACTCTCCTAACTGCGCCACTTCTGAGTCCACTGAGCCCCTGTTTCGGGCGAAACCCTGGAGACCTAGACTCGTGTGGTCCTGGTGCGCAGGGGAGCAGGGGAGCTGGAAAGGCAGCGGTCTAGAGGCACTGCGGGCGCGCGCACAGGACCGCTCCAGCCATTACCCAGTCACGTGAGACTCGGGGGCCGTGGAGGGCGGGGCCGACTGGAAGGCAAGGCGGTCCCTTAAGCCCTGAGACTC
>PVJN01066089.1:0-10088 GCA_004026805.1 Lasiurus borealis
CCTCCTTCCTCCCCTCCTCCCTCCCTCCCCCACTCCCTCCCTCCTCCTCTTCCTTCTTCTCAAGAACACACTCACCCCTCTCCTGACGTGACCCGGAAAGCAGTAAACAGTTTAGAGTGCCGCCTTCAGAACGTCAGTGTGGTCACATTATGGCATGACATGCGGAGGGAAAACATCAACACGGAAACATCTAGAACATCGCGGTGGGAGCGGACCCCGTGGGGAGGCCCGGCCTTTGCCAGGGGGGTGGGGTTTGTGTGTGCAGTTGTGCTGCTGGGTGAGTGGATGTAATTTTTAGTCGTCAGTGGCCGTGTGGGCAGCTTAACCCACAAAACAAACCCAGGACAGCCACCGGCCGACCACGGACACGGCGAGGCTCCCGGCCGCCGCCCGCGGTGAGAAGCTCTCTCTGTGGATGTGGGTCACCGACCGCATGTTTGCCTGCGTTCCCCGTCACAGGTGCGTGGAGGTGAGCCCGAAAGAGGAAAACAGCAGCCGCTTCTTTTTATTTTATTTTATTTTTTAAAAACATCTTTTATTGATTTTTCACAGAGAGAAAGGGAGAAGGATAGAAAGTCAGAAACATTAATGAGAGAGAGAGACATCAATCAGCTGCCTCCTGCACGCCCCCCACTGGGGATGTGCCCGTAACTAATGTACGTGCCCTTGACCGGAATTGAACCCGGGACCCCTCAGTCCACAGGCCGATGCTCTATCCACTGAGCCAAATTGGTTTTGGCAGTTGCTTCTTTTTATAAAGTCGTTTATTTATGTTTATGTGCTTTATTTTATTAAATATATTTTTATTGATTTTTTACAGAGAGGAAGGGAGAGGGATAGAAAGTCAGAAACATGGATGAGAGAGAGACATCGATCAGCCGCCTCCTGCACGCCCCCTAACTGGGGATGTGCCTGCCACCATGATACATGCCCTTGACCAGAATCGAACCTGGGACCTTTCAGTCCACAGACCAACGCTCTATCCGCTGAGCCACACCGGTTTCGGCTGTTTATGTGCTTTATCGATCTCAGAGAGGAAGGGAGAAGGAGAGAGAGTTAGAAACATCGATGAGAGAGAGACATGGATCAGCTGCCTCCTGCACGCCCTGCACTGGGGATGTGCCTGCCACCAAGGTCCATCCCCTTGACCGGAATCGAACCCAGGTCCCTTCAATCTGCAGGCTGACGCTCTTTCTATCCACTGAGCCACACCGGTTTCTGCTAAAAAACATATTTCTATTGTTTCCAGAGAGGAAGGGAGAGAGAGGGATAGAAACATCCATGATGAGAGAGAACCACGGACCGGCCGCTTCCTGCACGCCCGACACCGGGATGGAGCCCGCAACTTGAGCATGAGCCCTGACCGGGAATTGAACCGTGACCTCCTGGCTCATAGGTCGGCGCTCAGGCACGGAGCCACGCCTGCTGGGCCGTGCCCGCTTTCTTACACAAGCTCTGGCTTGTTGGCAGAGACCACAGATGAGTGGATCAGAAAACTGTGGTACATCTACACAACGGAATTCTATGCTGCCATTAAAAAGAAGGAACTCTTACCATTTGCAGCAACCTGGATGGAACTGGAGAGCCTTATGCTAAGTGAAACAAGCCAGTCAATGAAGGAGAAGCATCACATGATCTCACTCATTTGTGGATAATAAAGAACAATATAAACTGATGAACAAAAGGACGGATACAGAGGCAGTAAAGCTTCAAACAGACTGTGAAATTACAGCAGGAAGATTAAAGTTAGGTGAGGTAGATAAGAGATCAATCAAAGGACTTGTATGCATGCATATAAGCACAACCAATGAACATAGACGCTGGGGGGTTGGGGTAGGCCTGGGAGGGAGGGGGGGCAATGAGGAGATATGTATAAAAAATTAATAAAAATTAAAAAAAAAGAGACCACAAAACGAGAATCCTGGCGTCACAGCCAGACCTCCGAGGCCCAGCCCGGGTCTGGGCAGAGTCCTCGGATCCAGACCACCCACCTGCCCCAGATGTTCCTTCCCAAGACTCTCTCCGTTTCCAGGGAGAACACCCAGGATGGTGGGTGTTCCTATCGGAGAGTGGCGCGAGCTGAATTGGAGTCGGAAAGAGAATTTAATTTCCCCCAAATCTAATTAGGAACTGCCTCTCAGAAAACAGGGTGGCCGTTGCTATGGCCACAGCCCACGTCAGGCCAGAAAGCGTCTGGGGCCTGACCCGTGAGCCCGCCCTCAGGGGGCCCCCGGCGTGCGGAGGCGCAAGGCCAGGCCAGCAGCCTCCTATTCCGGCACCTCTGAGCTTATTATTTTATTGTCAAAAACTATTTTACTGCCGAGACTGGTGTGGCTCAGTGGATAGAGCGTCGGCCTGCGGACTGAGGGGTCCCGGGTTCGATTCCGGTCGGGGGCATGTACCTTGCTTGCGGGCACATCCCCAGTGGGGGGTATGAGGGAGGTGGCTGATCGATGTCTCTCTCTTATCAATGTTTCTGACTTTCTCCCTTCCTCTCTGCAAAAAAAATCAATAAAATATATTAAAAAAAAATAAACAAAAACTATTTTACTGACTTCAGAGAGGAAGGGAGTGGAAGATGGAAACATCAACGATGAGAGAGAATCACGGATGGGCTGCCTCCTGCAGGCCCCACAAAGGGGATGGAGCCCACAACCCGGGCCTGTGCCCTTGACCGGAATCTAACCGTGACCTCCTGGTTCAGAGGTCAGCGCTCAGGCACGGAGCCACGCCAGCTGGGCGAGGTTACCTGTGAATGGGGAAGACATCGGAGCAAACCGACGCCCTTAATGTCACACAGTCACATTCACACTATGGGGGCACTGGGTGCTGGGGGACATGGAGGACCCCGAGTGTCGGAGCAGCTTCCCTGGGGATGGGAGCTAGACCGTGGTCAGACACCCACAGGCACGGGCGGCGGGGGTAAAGACTGCGGCAGATCGCCTTCCGTCCCAGTCGGCGGGATGCGGGAGCTGATGGGTAAGCGGAGGCCGTGCATGTTCATGAGAGTTTCCGTGCAGCCAGGCCAGCGTGGAGGAGGGGCATGGAGGGGGGCGCGGAGCCTGGGGCATGGAGAGTGAGGCTCCGGCCGGGCTCCCATCTGCCACTCCCAATTCTTTTAAAAAATATATATATTTTATTGATATTTCACAGAGAGGAAGGGAGAGGGATAGTCAGAAACATTGATGAGAGAGAGACATCCATCAGCCGCCTCTTGCACGCCCCACAGTGGAGATGTGCCCGCAAGCAAGGTACATGTCCCCGACCAGAATTGAACCTGCGACCCCTCAGTCTGCAGGCTGATGCTCTGTCCACTGAGCAAACCGGTTTGGGCCTTTTTTTAAAACTTTTTTTTTTTCTAAAAGAGAGTGAGCACACTTTCTTTTTCTTTTCTTTTTTTAAAAATATATTTTATTGATTTTTTTACAGAGAGGAAGGGAGAGGGATAGAGTGTTAGAAACATCGATGAGAGAGAGACATTGATTAGCTGCCTCCTGCACGCCCCCTACTGGGGATGTGCCCGCAACCAAGGTCCATGTCCTTGGCCGGAATCGAAACTGGGACCTTTCAGTCCACAGGCCGATGCTCTATCCACGGAGCCAAAGTGGTTCCAGAACATATACTTAAGTCTTAAGTATTCTTCATTTTAAATGTATCAGTTATTTCAGTTTTCATAGCTCAGTATTCCAATCCCACCTGAGCCCTCTGTAATCTCTCTCTCTCTCTCCCTTTCTCCCTCCCTCCCTCCCTCCCTCCCTCTCTTTCTCCCTCTTCCTCTCTCTCTCTCTCTCATTGCCAATTCTTTGAACTTAAAATGAAAGATCGATTTTCCTATTTTGGGGCCACCAAATGCTTCCAGTAAAACAACACCAACAGGTTTTCCCTATGGAGACGTACTTATAGCTCCAAAATGCAAACGGGGAAAGCTGAACCCAGAAGCTGTCCGTGCGTCAGGCACTTTGAAGGAGCTCACGAAACACCGGAGTTTGACCGAATCCGTCCCCGGCTGGCCAGGTCTCTGCCCACACAAAACACGAAATAAAAGAAAAAGCCTTTTGTCAAACAGTCTGGACCAACCCCGGCCGCAGTCCAGTCCCCGATCAGCGGGGAGAACCCTGCCGTTTTCCGTTCACGGACCGCGGCGTGGAGAGGAGTCTCTGCGGACCGTGCCACTCGAAGGAGGAGGACAGAGCCACAGAGGGGGCTCAGAGGGTGGGGGGCTGGTCGGGGTCACCCCGGGGGGGGCTGTGTCCCCCAGTTCCTGTGAACAGACGGCTGATGGCAGGCGGTAGGCCGTGGAGCCCCATCCCCACCGCCCCCCGGGGACGCTCGGTCGTGTCCATCCCGGACAGCAAGCCTGCCCCTCGGGGTGGAGGTGGGGGGGGGGACCTCGGCCGGGGCCTGTGCTGCTTGTCGGCGCGGCGCTGAGCAAAGCCAGGCGCATTCCAGACGCTCCGGACGCCGCGGCTAATCGGCCTGATACGGGGGTGCAGCTGGGGAATTTGGGGTCACCTGGCCCCTGCCCAGAGGCAGGAGGGGGCGCGGGCTGTCGTCCGAGAGCCCCCAGTGGCCGGCGCTGGCCAGCTTCCTGCTGCCGACACCGCGCTCGCGTGCTCGGGCTGGTGACCGCCGCCTCCCCCCTCTCGTGCCAAACGTCTCAGAAGCATGTGCTCGCTCCTGGCTCCTGGCTCCTGGCCAATCACAGCCCGGGGACTGGGCCTGGCTCTGACTGGTGCTCTCGGGGGCCCGTGGACTCTGGCTTCTGTGTTTTTATTGGTTTTACTGCTTTTATTGGTTTCAGGGAGGAAGGGAGAGAGACCTCAGTGATGAGAGAGCCATGGACCGCTGCCTCCCGCACGCCCCTCACGGGGGTCGAGCCCGCAACCTGGGCCTGTGCCCCGACCGGGAATCGGATCGTGACCTCCCGGGTCACCGTTCAGCGCTCAGCCACGGAGCCGCACCGGCCGGGCCTCTCTCGCTCCTGAGCCCGCTGCCCCGGCTCTGCCCGGCTCTCACCACCCCTGTCTGCTCTGAGCTCCTCGCTCCATTTCCTTCTTGTTTTGCGGCAGCGACTGAGCCTGCGTCTGTCTGTCCATCTGTCCACCCAACCGTCCGTCTGTCCTCCAGGCTCTGCTCCCTGTGCTCCCGTGTCATGCAGTGGCTGACGTGGTTTCATCTCCAATCCGGATTCTGCAGGACCCACCCCACGGTCCCACTCTGTCCTCCCCTCTCAGCCCTGGACCCCCACACTCACAGCTCAGCTCCCCTGAGCGTCGGCCCCACAAACACTCAGACCCCTGGCCCCGCCCCCCAGGGCCCCCTTCTCCTGCCCCCCAGGCCGTGTCCCGGGGGTGTTTTGGGCGCCTCCCTTTCTCCTTTCAAACACGACCTCGGAGCTCCAGCCTCGCCCCTCTCCTGTGGCAGCGCCTCGGGGGCAGCCCGCCCCGGGTCCCAGCCCCTCTGCCCCTGCGCCCTCTTCCTCTCCATCCACCAGTTCATCTCACACCCCAGCCTCCTCCCCGCCCCCCTCCTCCTCGCCCTGCTCGCAGCATGTCCCCCTCCGACGGGAACCACAGGCCGTGCTCTCCACCGGCTCCGGACGCCCCATCTCCCCGGGGACCCGGCGCGGGTCCGGCATCCGGGCTGTGACCCCCTGTCAGACAGAGGTATGCGGGTCCCCCGCCCCGGCCCCCGACACGCGCTCCGCTCCCCATTGTCCTCCCCGGGCGGCGATAAGCCGGAGCCGGCGTGTTGATGTTGGAGCCGCGTCGGCACGCAAACACGTACCTATCGCGCCGTGGAATGTGGCTGCGGCCCAGCACGTCCCACGAGGATGGAAGGTCAGAGCAGAAACGAATTCCCCTCCATCTCGTCTGAGGGGGCTGGGCCCCCTGCCTGTACCCCTCCGTGTTCTGGGAGGGGCCCCAGGGGTGCCAGCCATGTCCTCGCTTCCCCGACCACCACCCGAATGGACCAGTGAAGCTCCAGGAACACAGCGAGGGTCCTCATGATGCTGAGCCACAGAAAGACCCCGATTCAAGTGACCAGTCTGTCACCCTCGTCACCTCCCTAAGCCCCCCAATATCCTGCCCCATAGAACCCACTGTTCCCGCCCAGCTCGCTCTCTCGCCTCGCTGCTGCGCCAGAAAGGGGCTGGGAGCCACACCCGGGTTTGAATGAAGACTCTCTGCTTTTTTTTTTCTTAAATATATTTCATTGATTTTTCACAGAGAGGAAAGGAGACGGATAGAAAGTCAGAAACATCAATGAGAGAGAGACATCCATCAGCCGCCTCCTGCACGCCCCACAGTGGAGATGTGCCCGCAAGCAAGGTACATGCCCCCGACCGGAATCGAACCTGGGACCCTTCCGTCCGCAGGCCGACGCTCTATCCACTGAGCCACACCGGTCTCGGCAGACTCTCATCTTTTGCAACAGAAAAGGCTCCCTGGTGGTTGATTACTGGGGACCCCGGACTCTGGGCATAACAGGGTCCCTCCCCCGGGCAGCAGGGCGGCTGTGGAGCCCTGGTCCCCTCTGTGTCTCCATCAGAGCCTCGTGCCCTCTGTCCGAGCACCAGCCCCCCGTCCTCTGCGCCCCCACCTCAGAGCCCCGCCCTCTGTCCCAGCACCAGGCCCGGCTCCCGTGGTTCCTGGGTTGGAACCTGATGGAACCTCCTCCTCAGCAGCTGCTCGACGGCCCGAGGGCCCGGCCTGGCCCTGCACAGGGAGGGGAACCCCGACAGCCCCCCCCAGTTTTAATCCTGCCTGAGGTCTGCCTCCTCCAGACACATGGGACTCAGGGCACCCCGAGTCCTCCTCACACGGGGAGGGGACCCCAGCACCCCCCCTGCCCTCAGTCCTGCCTGAAGTCTGCCTCCTCCGGGACATGGGGCTCAGGGCCCCCCGCTCTCCTCACTCGGGCCCGGAGGAGCCGGACGGAGACAGGTCCTCGCTGGTTCCGGGCCAGGCCAGGCGTGCCAGGGCTCTGCTCACCCCGAGGAGCCCCCGTGGGGAGGACACACCGTGGGGAGGACACAGCGTGAGGGGAAGGGAGGCCGGGCCCGTGTGAGGCTGGCCTTGCAGCGGCCGCCGGCGTGGGGCGTGGAGGACGGTCCCCAGACAGCCCCCCGCTGCCCTCCCAGCACCCTGCGGCCGTCTGTCCCCCCTCCCAGTGCGCCCTGGGGTGTCGGCACCCGGCCGCCCTGCAGCCCCCGCTCGGCAGACAGACTTGGGGACCCTGCAGCCCCCCCGCGGGTCTTGGAGATGTTTGGGTCAAAGCCCCAGCATCCTCAGCGCCTCTGGCAGGCGGCGGAGGGAGGCCTGCTCCAGGGACGGGGCCACGGTGGAGGCTGGGGCTCTTGGTGACCTCTCTCCGGCGTCTGGGGGCAGCACCCACACTGGGCGGCACCTGGGGGGTCTCCTCTGACTCTGCACCCCACACTCCCTCTCCCTTCGTCCCCGCCCCCTCCCCCGGAGGCAGCCTCAGCCCTTCCCGCAGGAGCTGATGCCGCACCCGGGACAGACAGGCAGAGCGGGGCGTCCGTGTGGTCATGAGCCTCTCAGCCAGGCGTTCCGTCTTACGGGTGTCGGCGGCCTGGGTCCCGGTCTGTACCGGTCATGCCGTCCATCTGTGGGGGTTTGGCTGAACTAAAACAATGAAGACATGGTGGGGTCAGTGGCCTGGGCAGGGCGGGGGGAGGGGGGGTTTGGGGGTGGAGGGCGGAGCCAGGCGGCCGCTCCAGGGGGCTCTGGGCTCCATCCCTGGGGCGTTTGCTTAGAAACGACGTTCAGCCGAGACCGGTGCGGCTCAGTGGATAGAGCGTCTGTCTGCGGACTGAAGGTCCCAGGTTTGATTCTGGTCAAGGGCATGTATCTTGGTGGCGGGCACATCCCCAGTGTGGGGCGTGCAGGAGGCGGCTGATGATGTCTCTCTCTCATCGATGTTTCTGACTCTCTATCCCTCTTCCTTCCTCTCTGTGAAAAACAAACAAACAAAAAAACACGCAAAGGAATTGCCTGTTTGGAGGACGGCGCGGCCCCATCTTCCCTTGTCTGGCCGTGACCCCGGGAAAGGGTGAGCAGGAAGGTCGGTCTGGCCAGAGGGGCTGGGATCATGGGTTTGTCTCCCCTGTCCCCCAGTTACCTGGGGGGGGAGGGCAGAGCAGGACCCACACTCCTCCCCCACTGTCAGAGCCCTCCCTCCCCGCCCCACTTACACACCCCCCGTGGAAGGAGCACGCATGAGCCGAGAGAGCGGTGAGAGGTGGACTGAGTCACGTTTCCGTGAAGCTGTGAATGCCGCCTTCTCCCAGTTCTTTCCGTGACACAGACGGGGGTGGGGGGCCCTCAGCTGGGGCTCGAGCTCGGCCCGTGGTTCCCCCCTCGCCCCTAGGGGGCAGCAGCGTTCTTCCAAGGGAGCTGGGAGTCCCAGGCCCGGCCAGCCTCTCTCTCCTCCAGGGAGAAGCCATCCTCTCCCGTTGGGGGTCGAACGACCCTTTCACAGGGGTCACCTAAGACCATCGGAAAACACAGGTATTTACATTATAATAAAATCACAGTTATGAAGTAATGTTGGGGGTCACCACAACGTGAGGAGCTGTATTAAAGGGTCGCGGCCTGAGGAAGGTTGAGAACCACTGATGTAGAAGCATCTTTTTAGTGATTGCAGAGAGCAGGCAGAGAGAGAAACAGCCGTGAAGAGAGCGGATTACAGACCGGCTGCCTCCCGCCCGCCCCACACACGGGGGAGGGAGCCCGCCACCCGGGCCTGTGCCCTGGCCGGGAATCGAACCCTGACCTCCTGGGTCCTAGGTTGATGCTCAACCCCTGAGCCATGCCCGCCAGGCGACAGTCACGTGTTTTTTGTGTTTTTTTAAAAAAATATATTTTATTGTTTTTTTACAGAGAGAAAGGGAGAAAGATAGAGAGTCAGAAACATCGATGAGAGAGAGACATCAATCAGCGGCCTCCTGCACGCCCCACAGTGGATATGCCCACCGCCACCAAGGTCCATGCCCTTGACCGGAATCGAACCCGGGACCCCTCAGTCCGCAGGCCGACGCTCTATCCATTGATCCACCCGGTTTTGGCGACAGTCACGTTCCAATGGGACGTCTCTCTCCGCCGGGCCGAGCCCTGTGAGGCCGTCTGTCCGGGTGGGAACGAGGCCACCGCCTGTTGCTTCTCCAGGAGGCTCCCGAGGCAAGGCCTGGCCTCCGCACGGAGCTGAGCGGCAGAGAGAGACCCCGGGAGGCGGGCCCCGGGGAGCCGTCTGCGGGGCTCCCAGCCGTGCTGGGCCTGGGCTTGGGGGTACTGACGCCCCCACCCGCTCACAGGGCCTGTCAGCGGCCTCGGCTGCCCCGCAGGCCCAGAGCACCGGGGGTGCTGGGCTGAGGCCGAGAGCCGGCCCCGGCTCAGCTCACCCCCCGATCCCCGCTCCCGACCCCACAGCCGGCTCCCGGGCCCCTGGCCCCGGCCGCTCAGAGCCGCCGGTGGGCTGGCCTCTGCCACGCCGTTCGCCGCCTGTCACAGTGCCTGGGTCTCCCGCTTGGAAGGCGGGAGCAGAGACGCCAACACAGGGGCCCAGTGCCCCTCCCTCTGTGGCTGGTGGCGGCTGGGAGAGCGCCCCCTGGCGGAGCGTGGCCGGCTGCCTGGTGGCACGGACGCTTCAGGAGGACGAGGCACGGGAGGGGCTGCGCCGAGGCCTGTGCAGTGTCCTGACGGCAGCGTCTCCCCGTTTGGGTGGAAGGCGGATTGGGGTTTGTGGGTGCGTCGCTCCGTCAGCAGCGGCTTGACTAGAAAGAGTCCATCTCCACGGTCTGAGCTTCGGGCCCGAGGTAGCCACACGGCCCTGTCCCTGCCCCTGCTGGAGAGGGGGGACTGGCACCCGCAGTTCCTGCAGAGCAGAGGCCAAGGTGGCGGATGGAGGGGGGACGATGGGGACGGTGGGTTCTCACCTCCAAGTTGGCCCTCTCCCACGGGGCTCCTGCAGCCTCCACGTCCTGGCTGTGGGCAGTCCTGGCTGTGGGCACCTCCTGGCTCTGGGCACTCCTGGCTGTGGGCAGTCCTGGCTGTGGGCACTCCTGG
>PVJN01066090.1:0-10088 GCA_004026805.1 Lasiurus borealis
AATACCTTTACCTGGATCTCAGTTGCTCTCCTCTCCACTGCAGCCTTCCCCTGCCCCTCCCCGCCCCCTTGCGCCCCCTCTCTCCCATGCTACTATCTGTTACCTATTGTGTTCTGTTCTGCCGGCTTTTGCCATTTAGTTTATTGGCTTGGCGCTGGAGACATTGTTTGCTGCCCCTGCTGAGTACCTTTGATGACTGTGCCCCTGGGTATTTGAATAAAACCTGGACTGACTTTGTTCCATCCCCCAAATCTGTTTGTCTGCTTCCTGTGGGAGAGGAGCCTTGCTGTCTTTATTATCTGAAAGGTAGCAAGGGTTACCAGTCAATAACCCTCTTTCTCCTCCAGGGCGATGGAAATCAGAAGACGAGGTTCAAATGCCAGGTCTGGTTTTTGGACAAATCACTGCCTGCCTTTCTCTTAGCTTCATTTTCTCATTTGTAGAATTGGATGGATCTGCCTGGCCTGGTGTTGAGAGTGAAATAAAGCATCATTCAAAGGCAGATGTTCAGCGGGGAGAGTTGTTGCTCTGAGTGTGAGGGACATTGCTCTCCATTCATTGGCAGTGTGGCCTCTGTCCAGTTAGTATGGGAAGCTCCTAAAACTGGCTGAGGGCTAATACAGTGTTTCCCCTAAGAGTTGTATTTCTTAGTAATGTATGATAACCAAAAGGGGAAAACCTGAAGAAAGAGGAGCCCCATTAGACTTTATCCCCTATTTTATTCCAAAAGGAGGGCTCACCACCATCACTCCTACCCCTGCCTGCTCTGCTTCTTGTTTGTTTGTTTATTCTCACCTGAGAGTATTTTTTGCATTGGTTTTTAGAGAGATTGGGAGTGAGGGACAATGGGACTAGGGAGAGAGAGAGATCAATGTAAGAGAGAGATATCAATTGGCTGCCTCCCGAACGTGGCTCAGTCTGCAACCCAGGTACATGCCCTTGATTGGAAATTGAACCCGTGACCTTTCGGTGCAAGAGCCAACACTAACCACTGGGCAACACTGGCCAGGCATGCTCCACTTCTTCTTTTTTTTTAAATAAATTTTTATTGATTTCAGGGAGGAAGAGAAAGGGAGAGAGAGATGGAAACATCAATGATGAGAGATAATCGTTGACTGACTGCCTCTGGCATGTCCCCTACTGGGGATTGAGCCTGCAACCCAGGCATGTGCCCTTGACCAGAATCCATCCCGGGACATTTCAGTCCACAGGCCAACGCTTTATCCACTGAGCCAAACCAGCTAGGGCAGCTTCTTTAAGGTAAAGTTGGCTGTCTGGATTCCTTGCCTCATGGAGATCCTTTGAAGAGTCACTGAAAGCAGAACAAGCCATTGTCTCAAAATGGCAGTTACAAAGTTTTGGAGGCCCTCCAGCCTAGGATACATCTAAATTGTTAGGCCTGCTCTCTGCTGAAGAATTATATCCTTGTGGGTACTCTTCATAGGTTTAAGATCTGGACTTGAGATTTCTGCGAGGTTGTGGTCTGCTGCTGCTATCCTCCTTCCCTAGGAACCGTGGTCTGGGGTGCGGGCAGATTGGTGTTGCTTGTCAGCTTTTATCCTACCTTACTCATTCCGGTGGCCACCACCAGCTGCTCTTCCCGAAGGTTTTCTCTTTCTCCTTTTGAAGTTTAGGGTTCAGTTCTGTTGCTTACTAGTTGAGAGGCTTTAGGCAAATCACTTAACTTCAGAGCATGCTGCAAGGCTGCTGTCTAGCCATGGGTTGCGGTGAGGATTAGAGGTGGTAAAGGGAGGGCGCAATGTCTTCCTTACACATTCCTCTGGCAATGCTGCTGCCACCACCACTGCTGAGAAATTCCTAAGGCAGCCTTAGCTCTTATTGTGAATACGAATAGTGTCTCTCATTTCAGACCCAGGTAGATCAAGGTCATATTCTGGCTTCAGAAAGATTGCTTTCTAATGACTAAAGATGGACAATAACCAATAATGTTTTATTTACTTATATATCTATACTAATAAAAGGGGAATATGCAAATTGGTCAGGATGCCCTCACAGTAACAACCAAACAGTGGGCTGCGAGGAGTGACCAGGCTGGCAAGGGGGGCCAATTAGGGGTGATCAGGTCGACAGGCAGAGGCTGCTAGGGGTGATCAGGCTGGCATGGGGGCAATTAGGGGGTGATAGGCAGACAGGCAGGTGAACAGTAAGGAGCCAGCAGTCCCAGATTGTGAGGGGGATGTCCGACTGCCGGTTTAGGCCCAATTCCAAGGATCGGGCCTAAACCCTGAGGGGTCCTGGATTGGAGAGAGTGCAGGTTGAACTGAGGGGACCCTCTCCTCCCCTGCATGAATTTTGTGCACTGGGCTTCTAGTGTGTGTGATTAAGGGCATATAAAATGACTGGCAGGGGTGCCATTTTGTGTTAAAAATTAAAAAAAAGGAGGGGTCTGAGAAGGCCTCTCAAATAAAGATAGGCAAAGCGACCTGGAGGAAGTGAGAATGCAGACTGTGCAGAAGCTGGCGGAAGTACATTCAGGCAGAGGGAGCCGCCAGTGCAGAGGCCCTCGGACTGGAGCATGTTTGTTTTAACTGAGGAACGATGGGGCCAGTATGATGGAGTGAATTTTATCTTACATTAAATTTGCCTGAGTTATAAAAAGGGGTTCCTAGCTGGTTTAGCTCAGTGGATAGAGTGTCGGTCCAGGGACTAAAGGATCCTGTGTTTGATTCCGGTTAAGGGCATGTGCTTCAGTTGCAGGCTCCATCCCCAGTCCCTGTTGGGGCGAATGCTGGAGGCAATCAATCAATGTGTCGCTTTCCCTACCTTCCACTCTATAAAAATCAATGGAAAAAGATCCTCAGGTGAGGATTAACAACAACAAAATGTATTGAAAAAATAGATGAAATCAATTAAAAAATTTTTAATTTTAAAATGCATTTTTTAATTGATTTTAGAGAAGAAGGGAAAGGAGAGAAATACAGAAACATCAATGATGAGAGACGATCATTGATCAGCTGTCTCCTGCATGCCTTCCATTGGGGATCGAGCCCAAAACCCAGGCATGATCAGGAATCGAACCATGATCTCCTGGTTCATGGGTTGACACTCAACCACTGAGTGACACCAGCCAGGCTACTTTTTTCTAAAATGGTGGCAGTGTGTTCCTCAGGACCTGTCAGGCTCTGGCTCTGAGAGGCAACCTTGCTCCCCTCTCAGGGTTCCTGTTTCTTCTGCAGAACCCCTCCTTGTAGATGGATGCTTCCCGATTTGGGAGAGCTGAGCAAGGCCATGTGAACCTGTGGGACATAGTGGTTCACAGGGAGCGCAAGATAATTCCCTGAGAGGAAAATCAGAAAATGTCATCTTCTGAATTGCAAACAGGCTAAGGCAAATTATCTGAGGAAAGTTACGTAGTAACTATTGCTTATTAAAAGGAGTTATTTTCTAACGCAGCTGGTGCCTCTTAGACTTTCGTTCACTACAAGAAGACTTGGGTTCTTAGAGGTCTGTTAGTTGCATTGGTGACCAGAGGATTCTGGTTTTCAGAGAGGAGTGAGATGGAGGAGCAGGACTTGGCTCCTTTGGCACATGCGCAGCAGGCAGCAGCAGGTCAGGCACCCACTCCCGCCGCCATGGTGTCATAGGTGCAGATGTAGGTTTGTTCACTCTCTCTCTGTGAGTTTGGCTAGTTTGAATAGTCCCCAGGGCTTCATCACCCCTGGGGAACTGATAAAGTCTGTTTCTCCAACATTCAGAACATCTGTGATGGTGCTATGCTTGCTCTCATTTGCACCAAGGCCTATTTATTTCTCCTCTTTGCCTTTTTTATCTCCTCTCCCCTTCTTACCTTTTTTTCCTCCTTCATCCATCTCTTGCTATTACAGGAGAGACCCTGTCATTGTAATCTGCCTGCCCTTGCAGATACATCCTATTCTCTGTCTCCTTTGTTTCTCTTGAAGATTGTGGCTATGTTACAAACTAGGCTGTCTCAGGTGTCCCCTACTTTGCTTTTTCCCTCATATGCTTCCATCCCCTCACTTTCTGCCAGAGGCTCAACTAGCATCATCACTGCAAGTCTAATATGAAGCTGTGCTTTCTCCTCAGTGAGTTGAATTTGCAGATATCAACATCTGATTTCATTCGCCTTGTGGCTGTGGCCTCTTCTTTCCTCCCGCAAGGTACTTCATAATCTCCTGCCTCCACTCTTCCTCTGGTTCCGCTTTTTCTCTCAGATCTAGAAGTTTACCTCTCATTTTTGCAGAGGTATAGCCCCACAGGGCAAGCGATACTTGTGTTTGATAACAACAGATCTTTGGTTTAGGGTTTTGACCCAAAGAAAGAAGGCCACCCGCTTACCAAAGCACAGAGCCTTCCTTCGCTTCTGCAGTGTCTCAGTGCTGCTTGGCAAAACACAAAGAATCTTCCAGGAGAGGCCAGAAGAAATCAAACTGTCTTAGCACCTTGCCTCTGATGTGCTTATGCCCTGACACTTGCCTTGTGCCCTAGGACCCTCAGAGCAGAGTCAAAGAGCGATGAGTTTATGGGTTTCTTTCACCAGCCATGGAGGTTCAGCTTCTAATACAGGAGCAGCCTTGACCTTGGGCCGGGGCTCCATGTATCCTTGTAAAAGGAGAAGGTGCCCTTAGGTAGTAAGATTCCTTGTTGATGCTTCCTCCCAAAACATTGAGGACTATTCAATTCCATTGGACTGTTTGCATCTCCGGAGAAGACGGATATTCTCCTTGTAGTGCACACTGTAGGAGAGTTTCAACTCGATCCAGCTCTTCAGAGAACGAGTCTGAGAGCAGATTAATGGCAAGTCCTTATCCAAGTAGAGAACGGACTGACTCATGATACCTGGAGAGACTCCAGGGCGAGATGCAGTGCCCTCTCCCGCTGCTGGCGGAGCACTCCCTCCTGCGTGGAACGCCCTGAGCTCGCTGGTATCCAGTGACCGTCCGGAGATGGCAGGATCGGCTTTCCACCAAAGGTTTATATCCCACTCTAATCTGATGGAAAAACTCCTCAGCTCTGATAACCAGTCCTGTCTGCGGGGTAGGAGTTTGATGGGAGAGGTATGGGAGTCCCAGGGGCAGTGTGGGATTCAGGGGAGAGGAGGGAGTGAGGACCAGTGGCTTTTCCAGCATTTCCGTGGATTTGAGCAGTTTTGAGGATGCAGCAGCCTGGGGCAGGGCTCCAGAGACTTTTTCCTTCTAGAGCCAAATTCCTTGCCCTCCCTGAGCCACATTGCCCTCATCTGACTAACATAAAAGCTACTCTGTCCATCACAAAGGGTTGGTGTGAGCAGAAAATGAGTGTTTGGGGAAGTGCATGATAACCATGAAGCATCATATTGGCATAAGGTGTTATTTTTAAAGCCGGAATGTAGTTTTATGTTACATGCCACGGACGCTGGTCATGGCCTAGTTTGGGGGCAGAGGCACGTTTACTCAGAACCGGCCCATCTGCCCTCTGGAAGGGCTTTTCTCCACTCAGGCTCCATTTCCTGGGTCTGGGCAGATTCCATTTTCTTGGACCCTAAAAAGGAAACGTGGACGAGGCTCCTCAAATTGAGCTACTGTCATGTGTATTTTACCACAGTTTAAAATAAAATCAGCTAATGTATTAGGCCCATTTGCCTATATGTCTTATTTGGCCCACACAGTGATATGAAAGCAGGAGTTCATGTAACGAAGTTTAAACATTTATCGCTTTCCCATAAAAATCTTGATAGGTTTCCCCAAAAAATAGCAGAGCAAGTGCTCTCTGGTGCCTTCGTAGCTAGCCCCTTCATTCCCCCCTGAGCTCCCTGCATATGGAGTTTGATTACTTGTCCGGCCTGTAGAGGCATTTGGTGGTAACGGTGTTTGAAGTATCTTAAGGGTCTCTAAACCTCACAGATGGTGAACTTTGCATTTACGGTGGAGGAACTTGAAGAGGCAGTGTCATTTTTAGACTGGAGCAAAATGATACATTGTGAAACTTTTCAAACCATAAGTTATTTGTGGTAAGCCTTGAAAAGCCCTTAAAAGGTAATGGGCATTAGACTAATCTGAAATAATATTTACTTAGGCAAATATCACTGGTATTAATTTTGAAAAAAACTTAGAATTACAGTTCTGACAGACTGTGCTATGGCATAGTTGTTTTTTTTGGTTTGTTTGTTTTTGTTGTTGTTGTTTTGAGTGACTGTCAGTTCACAGAAAACATCCAGGTCATCCCTGACTCTAGGTGCCCCTGTTTCATTCTGTCGCAAACAGTCACTGGGTACCACCTTGTGTTACAAGTTTGAGTGAGAGGTTTTCATTCTAGAGTTTTCCTAGCCAGAGAATTCATTGTACCCTCAGGATATAGTCTGCTGTGCTTGCCTAAATATATTTTGGGTCTTTCAAAAAACGAAATATTTTAAACAACTCAGCACCAATCAAAGTGAGGATCATTGTCAAATTGGATTTAAGTCTAGGTTCATGTTGTTCATAGGAGACTAAAATAAGGACATTGGAAAGATGAAAACTAAAAGAGAAATGCATGTTACGGGGAATACTAAACAAAAGAAAATGAGCATAGCTTTATTAATATTAAATAACATGTTTTATTTTTAGAGAGAGAAACATTCATTTGTTTTTCCACTTATTTATGCTTTCATTGGTTGATTCTTGTATGTGCTCTGACTGAGGATCGAGCCTGCAACATTGGTGTATCCATTGGGTCAATGAGCTACCCAGCCTAGGCCTAAACAATAGATTTTAAGGCAAAAAGTGATCACTTCATAATAATAAATTAATTTACTAGAAAGAATAATTCCTGGTTCTTCCCATGTCAGTAGTTCAAACAAAGTAGTAAGAATTTAGAAGATTTGAACCATACAGTTAACCAGCTTGAACTGCACCTGTAACTGCAGAATACCGTCATTCTCAGGACATACAGAGCATATGGGCCATTTACTGGGCCCTGAGGTGATCTCCACAAATTTCAAAGACTTTATAATAAGGCAGCGAATCTTAAAATTTTGCAGGTTATACACTCCTTTGAAAATCCCATGTATCCTATAAGTTAGGGTTTATGAACCTCAGCACTGACATTTGGGACCAGATAATTCTTTGCTGGGGGCTGTTCTCTTTATTATAGAATTTTAACAGCATCTCTAGCCTCTATCCACTAGATGCCGGAAGTACCTCCCTTCCCTTAGTGACAACCCAAGATGTCTCCAGACATTGCCAAATGTCCCTTGGTGGGCACTGTCAACCTTGGTGGAGAATTACTGTTACAGATCTCTCCAGAGAAATACATAATTTTGCATGCAGTTTCTTCCCTCTCCAATACCTATGGTCTTGCCCTCACTGAAGATAGTGTAGCTGGGACATTTTGTGAGAAAAAGCAGTGGATTGACCAAGGAGCCTGGACATCTGGTCTGTACTCTTGACACTGCCATTGAGTTCCACAGACTTCACGCTTCTGTTTTGTTCTAGGCCTTTTGCTAGGTGCTAATTACAGGTCATTCAAATCCACGACAGTGAAAATAATAATACATGAAGGAATGAAAAAGGGAGACCTTATCTCTGAGGAGCAGGCAATTTAACTATATGGGATCAGAGACCTTACAAAGGAGAGGTGGACAGCCAAGCTGGGCTTTGCAGGAGAAAAAGAAGTTTGCAAGCGGGAGGACATTGCAGGCAGGTAGACCAGCACCCGAGGTTCTGGGGGTTAGTAAGAGCTCAGTTTGCTGTGGTGTGAAAAAGAAACAAAAGATAAAGGTGTGGCTGAGGTGTGCTTAGGAGCTGGGACTTGATCGTCAAGTAGTTGAAGTATTTTAAGTGGGGAAGTGACACAGTCAGACGTGTTTAGAACGTCGATTTGAGTGCTCTGAGAAGGACAGTTGGAGGCTAGCAGCCTAGGTGGAGGCGATGCAAAGAACCCAGCTGAATAATGAGGTCTAGAACTATCTGCGGCTGTGGGAGTGGAGGGAGATGAACCCACAAGGAGTCAAGTCCCCAAAACCCCAGAGTTTAAAAGGGAGCTCCACATCCACTATTTGGAAGGACACAGTCATGTCCCTGGCCAGAGAGGACACTGCCCTTAGCTCCGAAAATAAAGGCATAAGTTTTTATTTGAGAGAGATTTTGTCCACTTTTTATATACATTTTTTTCCTCTAGGAAATAGACAGACGGTTGGAAAAAAAACTGAAGATCACACAAAAGGAGAGGTAAGGCTACTGTCTGGTCCGAGGACTCATGCTCTCTGCATTTGAGAGCTGGCAGTCAGTGGTTTCTCCAGATGGCTCTTAGGGTTAGCAGGTCAGGCTCCTGGGCAGTGAACCCCTCCCTCCAGGATATGGCGGCTGAGGTTTTTGGGGGTGAGGCTGGAGTGTTACACTGGTCTCCTACCTCAGTGGGCACCCTGTACCAGGTGGTTTGATGGAAGTGGGGAGGTGACAAGTCAGAGGACTTGAGTTTAGGCCTGGCTCTGCTCCCAGTAGCTCTGATGTTTGGGACAAGTCTGCCCTCCCCACCCCCCAAGTCTGAACATCAGTTTCTTTCTCTGTACCATAAGGAGGTTGGACAGATGATTTCTCTGGGCCTTCTGTGACTTGGTGGCGTAGGGCATTATGGGAGTATCCTAGAAGAAAAGATTCTCAACTTCTTAGTCCGTGAAGGATAGCTTCATCCCCCAGCTTCAAAGCAAAGGCAGTGGGTTTTCCAAGAAGGTGAATGTTGACTTCAGCAGTCTGTCTGTCTGTGGGCTCCGGTAACCTGCCAGCTTCCTACAGGGACCAGTGTCAGGAAGGAGGAAGACAGGGCCTCTCTGGACTTGCCTCAGGTGCTACACAGAATGCCCCAGGGGACTCAGGAGTGCCCACCTGCCTGCCCAACAGCTACCCCGTTTCCCTTCCTCTTCGATCAGATTGCTGGCTCCTTGTCCGTCCGCTCACCTAGCAACTACACTAACACCTGGTTACAGTCCCTTGCCTTGCCATCCCTGCCCAGAACTTAATGCAGTTCCCCTGCCAGCAGCCGGGCTCCTCCAGGGCCTGCCCCTCCTGACAATCAAGAGTCTGCCCACAGCCCCCTGCGGGCTGCTTGGTCCTGAAGAGAAGCCAGTTGCCTGCTCTGGGGAGGATCTGTGGCTGTTAGGGAGTGGCCATTCCTGCTTGGCTCCCTTTCCCTGTGGCTTTTGTTGCCTTTCCTCCCTCTGTTGTCTTCCACCTCTCCTTGCGGACACATCGCCCAATGTGCGCCCCCACCAGCCCTGGACAATGCCTCCCCTCTGAGCACTGTCTCTAGGATCGGCCTTCACCCCAACCCCGCCGCGTGCAGCGTGCCATAGCCCTGGTGAGGGAGGCGTCTCTGCTCAGCTGTCTTCTGAAAAGGTGATCCCGTGGTTCGGTGCAGCTTGTCTCTGGGAGGCACAGGGCACTGACCGGAAGGTTGAGGCGGTTTGGTAAATCCTGTCTTGGTGCCAGACAGGAATGGTGGAGCGGGCTCCTGGGTAGTTTGGTCGGAGCACATGTGGTGGAAGGCCTTGCTGGTAAACACTTTGCTGGCCCCCAAGCTAAGGGGCTCCCACCACAGCAGCCTGTGACCCTCTCATCTGTGTAGGGAAGTTGGGATTTTAACAGAAGTCTTTGGATTCTGGACCTGACATGGTTGGCCACAGGGACATGCAGTGCTTGGTGTAACTGTGATGAACAGGAATAGAATTGTGATGAACAGGAATAGAAGTCCAAGAAATGGGGATGGCGTTCCAGCCCTCTTGGCCTGGTAAAGGTTAGGTCTAAGGAACAGGCCTGTGAACTGTGTGAGCTTATGGCAATGTTGCTCTTTGAGAAACCCTTCCTGAGGAGTGAGAATTCTGATGTGTGGGTCAGAGACCAGAGAATCATAGAAAGAGGAGGTGGAAAAGAGTAAAAAATAAAAAATAAAAAAAGACGGGGGGGGGGATAAAAAGTGCAGGAGGAGGAAAGTGATGGGGTGGTTTGGGACAGGGATGGGGCCTCTTCCGTCAAGAATAAGAGTTGTGAAGCTGTGTTTGCTCTTTGTCAGCAGGAAATCCAAATCTCCTCCCAAAGTGCCCATTGTGATTCAGGACGATAGCCTTCCCACCGGCCCCCCCCCACAGATCCGCATCC
>PVJN01066091.1:0-10088 GCA_004026805.1 Lasiurus borealis
CCTTCCTTCCTTCCTTCCTTCCTTCCTTCCTTCCTTCCTTCCTTCCTCCCTCCCTCCTTTCCTTCCTTCCTTCCTTCCTTTTTCCAGTGTCTCAGCTTGATGTTTCCCCTCCCCTGTCCTTTTTCTTCTCTGCTTGTGCTGTCTATATGGTCGTCGGCTCAGGGACGTTTTCTGTAAAACCCTCTGTGGCTGTGTCCCCTGGGGGAGCCAGCGGCCCTTCGGCACAGCATCCCGACATCTTCCCAGCAGAGTGAGACATCTGTTAGCTCTCCGTGCCGCGTACCCGCCCCCCCTTACCCCCCCACAGCCCAGCGCCCAGACACCTTCTCCCCGCGAGTGCGGCCTGACATCAGACGAACCACACGGTTGTCATTTCTGAGGCTTTGTTTTTTTTCCGTCCAAACCGCAAGGATTTTTCTGTTGTTTGTTTGTTAGTTTTGTGTGCCCTCTATTTGTAGCCAGCATCTAAAGCCAAACCCTGTGGCTCTTTTTTTTTATAATTTTTTTTTTCCCCCAAAGACTCCTCCGTGCAGATGTTCCCGGCTGACGGGGACCGGTTTTCCTGGATGACAGAGGAGCGTGGATTAGCGGCAGCTTTGGGAGAAGGGCTCATTTGGAATAAACACCACCTCTTCGCTCCGCGAAGAGTGCGGTAGAGGGGCCGTCAGCCTGGTTTATTTTGGTTTCGCGGAATTGTTTTTCTGTCCAGATTTTATTTTTTTTCCTTTCTGACGCTTTTTTTTTTTAAACTTTCCCTTTTCATCTGGGAAAGGGCTGGCAGGTCCTAGCAGATGGAGGGATGTCTGGGAGCCTCCCTAGAACCGGAGACGGCTGGGCCCGGGCCTCACTTTGCTCAGTGTCCCTCGCAACGGCCTCATCTGAACCCCACCCTCCAGACGCGTATCTTAGCCTCCGACGGTAGAAGCTACCATTGGCAGCAAAATGCCCTTTAAATGTTGTCCCGGCTTATTTATTCTGAAAGAAATATTGATGCTGCTACAGTAACAGAGAAACCAGTATCCCTTTCCATGGACACAAGGCAATTATTAAAAAAAAAAAGCCGAAACCGGTGTGGCTCAGTGGATAGAGCGAAGGCCTACGGACTACGGACTGAAAGGTCCCAGGTTCGATTATGGTCAAGGGCATGTACCTTGGTTGCGGGCACATCCCCAGTGTGGGGCGTGCAGGAGGCGGCTGATCGATGTCTCTTTCTCATCGATGTTTCTAGCTCTCTGTCCCTCTCCCTTCCTCTCTGTAAAAAATCAATAAAATATATATTTTTAAAAAAATTAATTGAATGAAGTCCTTGGCCCACATGTCTCAGCTCTCCTGTCTGCTCCTGACGATTTCCCCAGCCCCGTGCCTCCTGTTGTGTGGGCTGCCCTCAAAGCTGGGCGGGGCCATGTGGGCATTTCTTCACCCTTCACCCCACCCCCCACCCCCAAGGTCATCGCATGTCCCGCCAAAGATGTGCTGACCACACTTTGGAAAACAGGGACTGCTGTTTTTGTGGAAACTGAGGCACTGGAGGGTAGAGAGGCTGGCTGCAGAGCATGCAGCTGATGGGTGACAGAGCCGGGGTGGGGGCCTGCCTCCCTGTCCCCAGCCTGCTCCCTGCACCGTCTCTTTCTTAACAATCCTTTGCAGGCTGATCCCCATTACAGGGCGTGCTGGGGCTGGGGGCGGGAGGGGGCAGGGCAGGGGCACCTCACAAACCTGCGGTGCTGGTGTTCCTTCTACCCCCCTGGTCTGGCTCTATTAGGTCTGAGCCCCCTTTTCATGTCTGAGGGTCATGTGTGCGGGTAAGAGGCTAAGGCCCACAATCCCATATGCTCTTCGACCCCACAGAGGACTCCGGCCCTTGTCCTTCCCTCTGTGGGGGAAGGGGAGGGGCTGGGATCCCCAGCTCTGAGCACAGGTTTGGAGAAGGAGCTGGTGGGCTAGAGGAGTGGATACTGTCTCCCTTTGAGGGGCTCCTGTCCCAGCGGTCCCTCCAGATCCTTTCTCAGATGCTCCCAGCAGGGAGGTTCCCATCCCCCTCCCCTCCTTCCTAAAGCTACCCACAGGGACACAGGGTAACTGTCTTCCTTCTTTTAAAAAATGTGTTTGTGTTCCTGATTTTAAATATATATTCATTGATTTCAGAGAGGAAGGGAGAGGGAGACAGAGAAATGTCAATGATGAAAGAGAATCATGGGTCGGCTGCCTCTTGCACATCCCCCCACTGGGAATGGAGCCTGCAACCCAGGCATGTGGCCTTGATGGGAATCAGACCGTGACCTCCTGGTTCATAGATTCATGCTCAACCACTGAGCCATGCTGGCCGGGCTATTGTTGTTATTGTTGTTGTTTTTAATCGATTTTAGAGAGAGGAAAGGAGAAAGAGATAGATAGAAATATCAATGAATGAGATGTATGCCCCCTACTAGGGATCAAGCAGGCAACCTGGGTGTGTGCCCAGACTGAGAATCGAACCAACGACCTCTGGGTTCATGGGTCTGGGCTCAATCGCTGAGCCAGACCAGCCGGGCCAGGCTCACTTCCTTGAGTGACAGGAAGTGGGAGACTGTTGGGTTCCGGGCTGTAACATCACCCAAAGTCAACCCCTACCCCTACCCACGCCTTGCCCTTCTCCTTCCTCCCTGGACAGGGGCCTCAGCAGAGCTTGCTCATGGGGTAGCCCCTCTCCCTCCTGTGCCCGTCGGCGGCCCTGCAGCACCTGGCTGGGCTGGACACCCAGCGCCACTCTCAGCCCTGCCCCAGGCCGCGCCGCCCACTGGATGAAGGAAGTCAGTCACCAACTGGCAGGACCAGCAGCAATTCTAACTCAAACATCCCAACCAAAGTCAAGTCCCTGGCATGTCCTCCTTCCGCCTCAGCCCCAGTTCCGCTCGGTCGCGCCCCTTCACGCAGTCACCGCGGCCAGTGGAAGGGCTGGGAGACACGCAGACCTCCACCCCCTGCTCCTCACGTAGATCCTTCCGAGAGTCCCCCTCCCTCCTCCGCTCTCCTCCGAGCTGTGTCATCTGTGGACAGACGACAGCTGACCCCCTGCCCGGCTCGATGCCCCTGCCATCTTCCTCGACCAACACAGGGTCCAGGGCCTGAGCACCCACCTCTCCCATCCATGTGGGTGCCAGTGAGAACCAACACCTGGCCCGCCAGACAATGCCCTTGCTGGTGTCTTCCCGGGAGAAGATGCCCTTTGAAACAGCGCTGGGGCAGGCAGAGGGAAGGTCAAGTCCTGACTCCGCACCCTCGTCTGGATGGTGTTAGTGAGACATGAAATGACCGAGAAACGTACACAGAGGGCTCGGGGTCCGAGAGGAGGGAGAAGGTGCACCCACCCTCTCTGAAAGTCCCTGTCCTTGTCGAGAAAGCGGGAGAAACAGCAGCATCTACCGCAGAGGGTGCGGGTTAAGCCCTGACTGTTATTACTCCATAAACACGGTTTCCTCTTAGCGCGAGGACACCTCTGAGAATTCCCAACCCTTGGAGCGAGTTTTCCCCATCCTTCACTACATCTTTTTGCTGACCGGCAATGGTTAAGATGTCTAGATTAAAAAAAAAAAAAAAAAAAAAGCTTAGTTTAAGAATCATTCCTGGGAACATTATTTCATTACTTCACCTTTCTGCTGACTCATCTGTTCCTTGGTAACTGAGTCTTTCTTTACCAATAACTTTAATTACATCAATCACTCATTCCCTCATCTGCTGAATCATGAGAACTCCCAGCGGTGATACCGTGGACTTCGGTCACACAAGCACGGGCTTGTGGAGGGAAAACAGGTTTTTCTTCCTTCCTCCCTCCCTCCCTTCCTTCATTTCTTTTTTCCTACCTCCCTCTTTCCCTCCCTCCATTCCTTCCTTCCTTCCTTCCTTCCTTCCTTCCTTCCTTCCTTCCTTCCTTCCTTCCTTCCTTCTTCCTTCCTTCCAAATAGCCATCAGTCCTTCAAACAGGGAAACTATGTTTAGCTTTCACGATTTGCTATCTGTCCATCCATCTCTCTACCAATTGACTGTATAACTGGCAATCTCCCTAGCAGGAGGGATGACAACTCAGAACTTCTCGAACTACATGGGATGAAATCTGTTTCCTCTGATATTTCTGAATCATAAGGCTCCTGTCTCCACCTTGGGGGTGAAATAAATGACGTTTGAGAATCCCCACACCTTTGCTACTGGCTGCTAATGGCGTCGTTCAAGGGTTAACATATTGCCTAAATAATTATTTTTGTTGTCAATAATCATAGCTACCTGATTGAGCTCTTGGCAGAGGCCAGTTATTGGACTAAAGGTTTTACATCTATGATCTCGGTAGAGCTACATCCAACTCATGGAGCAGATGCTACTATTATCCCCACTTTACAGATGAGGAAACTAAGGCACGGGATGGTTAACTTGTGTAAGCAGATGTCAGAGTGGGATTTGAACCCAGGAATGTCTGACTCTCATTTTCGGGGCCTTGCTGGAGCCCGGGGGTCAGTGGGGTGGAGTTACTGGCTGCTCTTGGCTGCTTTATGCATTCGCTGTTTTTCTGGCTATTCATGGCTCAAGTCCACGCCGAGTAGATTGAAGTACCGGCTATTCTCTGAGCTTGAGATGTTATCTGATGCTGCAGCGAAGCAGCGATCCTCCATTTGGGGAGAGCAGTCAGGTGCGGGTGAGGTGTGGGGGTGCATCTCATGAAACCCTGTCCCGGAGTGCACACTCTTCCTCCCTCCCCTCCAGGCCCCAGTCGACTCCCTCTGAGACCGTGCCGCCAGCTCCCACACAGGCCTCTCCGCCCACAGCTCCCCTGCACCTGTCCCTGCGCACACTCCCACCTTGTCAGCCAGAAGACAGGGGCCGGGGGAGCCACGGGAGGTTGTAGAGGAGGAGGAGGACAAAACCAGAGTGACCTTCAAAATGATTCAAGTCCTGATGCCTCCCCATGTCCCCCGAAGCTCTTCATCTGCCAGACCCCACACTTCTAGGTGACCCCCGCTTCCCAAAACCCTTTGTGGACATTTTGCTGGGTTCACCCTGGCGAAACAGTCACTTCCCAAGCCCATTTTCCAGGCTGGTGCTTCTGCATCAGACCAGTCCATCCCAAGCACATGGTCTGAATCCATTCACGGTTCTGAGGTGGACTCGAGAGCTTCTAGAGCAGTGGTTCTCAACCTTTCTAATGCCGAGACCCTTTAATACAGCTTCTCTTGTGGCCCCCAACCATAAAATTATTTGTGTTGCTACTTCATAACTGTAATTTTGCAACTGTTATGAATCGTATCTGTGTTTTCCAATGGTCTTAGGCGATCCCTGTGAAAGTGTTGTTCGACCCCCAAAGGGGTCTCAACCCACAGGTTGAAAACCACTGTTCTAGAGGCTTCTAGGGCTTTCTCCATGGCTCATGGCAGCTGCTGCTGAGAAGGGGCAGCAGTGTGCCAGCAGGCTCCGGGGTCAGTCAAGCTGGGTTTGCATGGCACCTCTGCCACGTGCCAACTTTGTTGCCTTGGGGGAGAGCCTCCACAGTGAAGTGACGATGCTGGTATCGGGGTCCTGGGAGCAGGCCTGTGGGGTGCAGGAGGGGCTGCTCATTCATTCTAGCTCAGAGCCAGCGTGTGCACTGGTGACATTGTAAGCGACCGGCCGCGCGTGAGGACTGGAACCAGGATGCTTCTTGGCGTGGGTGGCTCCATGCGCACACAGATCTGGTTCTGAGCTCTCGTGCTCCACTTGGCTGGAGCCTGCACCCTGCCATTTGTCTTACTAGGGCTTTGCAGCGTGTCTGCAGGCCAGGAAGGTCAGTCCTTTCTCTCCGCCTCTCTTGATCAGAACCCATGGGCTGAGCATCTCATTCTCCCCCGCAGAGTTCTAGAGGAGTTTATCAAGTGTTGACACCATGGATCTTTGTAGACTCTACAAGGAGTACAAACCAGTGCGCCAGGCCCAGAGTCTCAGCTTCGGAGTCCTGGGGGCGGGAGCATTGGGGGATGCTCCGAGGAGACAGGCTGAGGCCGTAAGAACGTACAGGCCAGGGTTCTCCCAGTGTCCACCTCGAGGGCTCTGGGAGCCAGTGCTCAGGGCCACCTGAGGGCCCAGGTGTCGCATCTGTGTGTGGGTGGGGGGAGGAGGAGGGACAGTGTGGCTCTGAGGCAGGAGAGTGCGGAACCAGGAAGAAGCAGCCACCTCGGTGCTCCTTGTGGGGTGTGGAGCAGGCCCCGGGAGTCCTTGGGACTTCCAATGCACCCACACCCAATGCACCCACACTTCCCACTTCCACCTGGGCTTCCCCAACAGCCCGGCCACTCTTCCCTACGGAACGACAGGTCCAGGGATTGGGAACCAAGCTGTCTGGGTTCCTGTCCTTCCATGCCCTCCCTCCCCTGCCCCCTCAGCCAAAGCCACCACCACGGAAAAACCTGAGACTCCGTCTCAGCCTCTGCCATCTTCTCCAAAGTGCCCTCCACCCCACCCCCCACCCAGTGACCAAATCTGGATGAGATCTGGTGGGTTCAACTTCCTCCATCCCTACTTCCCTTCCTTCCTCCTGCCATCCCTGAGGTTCAGACCGCTGTCATTTCTCACCTCCTCGGTGACACCCCAGCATGAGTCCTGTACCCTGCAGGGATCCGAGGTCCCCCCTGAAGATGGACGGCACCCCCCTCCCTGCAGTATTTAATGGTTCGCTCGCTGCTGCCCTCCCACAAGGCCCACACTCCAAAGCACGATGCTTCCTCAGACTTGGGGCTCTCAACCTGCGACCCTGGGCCATTTCTCCGCACCGTTTTGTCTCTGGCTGTCACACACGCTATTCCCTCTGCCTGGCCTGCCCGGGTTGTCACTCGGGGATCCCCCTTCACCTTTCTGCAATCAACGCCGCCGTCGTGAACAGTCTGGGTCCAGTAAAAGCTCCCTCCTCTCTCAGTGCTCCGCCCCTCTCCGTGCCAGAGGTAGAAAGGGAGGGAGGAGCACAGTTTACCAGTCCTGTGACCTTGGGAACGTGATTGGCCTCTGAGGTTCAGTTTCTCTGTCTGTGAAAGGGGACACCATCCTGGCGAGAAGAGTCCATTCTGGTGGACATTTCCAAAGTCAATGTATGATTCGGTGTCTCACAGGATGGCTGTGGGGATTGAAGGAGATCATTGTGGGCGCCCTTTTCTAGACCAGGAAGGGGATACACGAAGGCATCAGAGCCAGTCCTAGTCTTCAGGAACTTTCCATGAGATCTGATTCCTACTGCCAGGGCCATTGCCTTTGTTATTCTATCATAAAGGAACCCCAACTTTGTTTGGGATGGCAAAGTCCCCAGATCTGGGGGGGGTGAACCAGGTATGTCCAGGCCAATGGAGATACAGTGGTACCTTGAGATACGAGTGCCCTAACATACGAGATTTTTGAGATACGAGCCATCGAGCGTGCCATTTTTGCTTTGAAATACGAGCAACATTTGAGATAGGAGTAATTGTGCGGATCGGCCAGCTGCACACGACCTACCAGTTTATCACGACTTGAGCATCTCATAGTTTCCCACGCCTCAAAGTTATAGGACGAATTAAACTTGTATCTCGAGGTACCACTGTACTTCCAAACCCCTTTGCCAGATGCTCACTTTCCCAGCCTTCCTTGCTGCTGGGTGATCATGTGATCAGTTCTAGCCATGGAGACATGAAGAGAGAGATATCTTCTACTTTCTGAAGATCAGCCTCCACTTGTGTAAAAGGAGGAGATGGGATCCAAGAACAGTGATGTTTCATTCCCCCACCCCCTACTTTTGAAGAGTAGAGAACCTCAATTTTTTTTTTTTTTTAGTTCCAAAAAATCACATATGGAATCCTACTACATACAACAAGTAAAGCACAATTGCCCAAATTGGAAGGGAGGTGGGCGAGTGCAAGGACCCCATCACAGACTTTGCAGGCAGCCCTTGGAGTATGTTTACAAACAACACTCAGAGAACCACTGGGTGGGAGCATCTCTATCTACATCCTGTAGCAGACGTGTGATTTTTTGTGTGTGTGCATTATTCCTGGACACTTATTCTGGCTCAGTAGCCGTAATTTTTCTCAGGCACCGTCTCTCCTTTCTCCTGGGTCCAGATGGTTTGGATGAAGTTAATTCGATTCCGATTCTCAGGCAAGACGTATTATTTAGGCCCGACCGACAGTCTCTGCCCCGGGCTGCAGTGATTGGCTCAGGAATGCGCACATGACCCCGTTTGGCTCCGTGAGATTGAGATCTAAGATGTCATTAACATTGGAGAGAGGTAGAGGCCTTCTCTTCCCATTGAACTTGAGCCCTGGGACTGTGAAACCGGAGAGCGAAGCCCACACGGAAGGGAACGGAGCTGAGCGATGGGAAGGCACCAGACCGGAGAGACTTGGAGCCCTTGGGTTAAATTAAGCTTTGCCTGAAGACAGACAGAGCTACCACTGGATTTTTTTATTTTTTATTTTTATTTTTGTGAGGCAATAAATGCCCGTTGGTTGAGGTAGTTTGAGTTTTACCTTCTAGTTGTGTAACCTAAAGAGCTCCAATTCGTACAGATCCTTTCCAGACCCAGAATCAGGGGGATCTTCCGAGAGGTAGATATGCAGGCCGCTCACACACCTCCCAGTGGTAGGATTGTACTTCCCACGAGCTGTGAGGAAGGCAGAGGGCACGTGACCTCCTTAGCCAATGAAATGCGAGTAGAAGTGGTCCATGCCGGGTGGGCTCTTCAGAAACCAGGGCACGATTCACCACTCTTTCTCTTCCCCTCCCATCATGATGTTCCAGATGGCGGAGGCTCCATCAGCCTGGCTCCCAGACTGAGGACAGCGTGGAGCAGAGAGCCCTGCTGACCCTCCATGGATACGGACCGTGAGCGAGAAATAAAGCTTCGCTGTTTTAAGCCGCTGAGATGTCGGGTCCTTTGTTACAACGCCATCCCTGAGTCTAGCCTGAATAATGGACTCAGAATTCTCCTCCTCCTCCTCCTCCACCTCCTCCTCCTCCTCCTCCATCTTATCCTTCTTTCTCCCTCTTCCCCTCTCCCAACACTGTCCTGCTTTGCCCAGCAGTCCAATATAACTCCATTTCTCATTTTCCGTCAACAGATGTTAAAAGGCATCCACGATGGTTCAGCTCCCGCCTTCCCCATGGTATCCAAGTGGGCACTGGCAGAGGTAGCCACCCTCCCCTTACAAAACCCTGCCCCTGGCATCACCACCGGTGCCAATCAATGGCAGCCGTCCGCCAGGCATCCTTCCCAGCGCTGGCATGCGCAGGCCAGCTTCCTAATCATATTACCGGGCTCGCAGGGCTCTGAGTTCTGGAAGGAAACCTTCTCCAGTAATCCCCGCTCATTAGCTTATGACAATTAACAAGATCCTGAAGGCTGTGCTACGGTATTCGTAACACAGAGCTCTGCCAAGATTTAAAAAAAAAAAAAAAGATCGATGATTAAAAAAAAAAGCTACATTGGCCTTCATGGTTAATAAGCAATTTCTAGAGCAGATCGGTTAATTAGGCCAGTGCTCAGGATCCTGCAGCTGGGGTGGAGGCTTGGCAAGGACGGGGTTCTTTGGAAAGCAGAAACGCAGGAGCAAAACATTCCTGGAGCTTGAATGCGATCGTCCTCATTAACATATGGGACACTTGTCTAGCTCAGGTGACTCAGACTTTCCTGCCGCCAAGGGCCGGACAGCCCACGTCAATAGGCACACCGTAGGCCTTATGGGAATTGGCAGTGGGGGGAGGCGGGGACTGCAGGGAACGTCACAGTGAGACCTTACCCACATTCAGCTCGAGCCGAACGTCACCAGCCAGGTATGCAGGCCCGGTGTTGCTAGTTCTTTCAAAACCCATTGACATCACCACTGACATCCCATTTCCCCTAAAACACTACTGTGCCGTCCAAGCTAAGGGAGCCACCGTAGGCAGAAGGTTTGAGAGTATATCACAGGGTCACCCTGATTATTACCGCTTTGCCCTGGGAATTACGTCCATTTTACAGGTTAGGAAACAGAGGCTCAGAAAGCTGAAGTGACTCACCCATCAGGACACGGCCAGACGCTGAAACTCAAATCCACACCCCACTGATCCAACTCTACTGCTTTCTCTGC
>PVJN01066092.1:0-10052 GCA_004026805.1 Lasiurus borealis
CTGAATAAACCAAATTCTCCTTGTTTCAGGACCCCTTGCTTTTTATTAACACAATTTGTACTAAGGCAAGGTGGAGATGTACACATCAAAGAATAGGGTTTTGTACATAATCCTTTGTCAGAATGGAAGAATTCGCCTATGGCTGTTCAGGTGTTTGGCCAGTAGGAGGCAATAACATGTAGATTAAGATGCCTTGAGCAGTCTGGCAGTAAGCAATCATGTTATGCTTTTCAGGTTTTGGGGAAATGCCTTTTAGCCATTCCCAGATGATTCAGCCCTGCTGACAAGCTGTTACTGGCTTTTGGCATTACTTGACTTTCATCTCTGAATTCGTAGTCTTTAAGTATCTAATATATAGTTTATTTATTTGTTTATTACTGCAAAAAGTACATGTATAACATTACAGAAATACAGAATAGAGTGATTAATCCCCGTAATCCTGCCCTCCAGGATAACTACTGTTGACAGCTTGGTTAATCATACTCCAGACTGCCTGAGTACCATTTCCATTTAGCTGGCAGCCTTGAACAGCTATTTGTCCTCTTACTTCCTCAGTTTTCTCATCTTGGTGTAACAGTACTGGCTTCCAGGGTTTTGTGAGGGTTTAATAAGAATATATAAAGTATCCAGCATGGTTTTTGGCATATAGTTAATACTTAATAAATGCTAGTTTTGTACATGCATTAGGACAGGCTAGATTATGGTGCAGAAACCAACAACAAAATCTCAGTGCTTTAACACAACAACAATTTATTTCTGGCCATAAATCATGTCTCACACAGGTCGGCAGAGTGGCTTCTCCATGTAGTCACTCAGGGACCCAGGATACTGGAGAGTCCACCATGCTGTGGTCATCATCTGCCATACATGGCTCCTCTGCTCATTTTAGGAGCGAAAGAGACTATAAAGTCACACATGGAGTTTTTATTGCTCTAGTCCATAATTGACATATTCTACTTTCAATCACAATTTATTGGCCATAAGGAGTAACCAAAGCCCTGCCCAACAAAAAGCGAGCTGGGAAATGTGTAGTGTGGAGTGCAGACTATTTAGTGAGTACTTATACCTCAGTCACAGTCTGCTTTCTTCCATCCAGCATGGTATGATATTATCCAAACAGTGTTGCAGTTTTTTTTTTTAATGTAATATATCATGAATGTCTCCTCGTATCAATACATATTTATTCGTTCATTTACTATTTATTAAGCCCTTCTGGTTGTCAGGCATTATTCTAATTAGTGGAGTATACCAATGTAAAAAGCACTTGACAGTCCATCCCTTCCTGTAGTTTATTGGATTGTAAACAGATAAGAAATAAAAATACTTTGAAAAACTATAGAAAGTAAGAAATGTTATGATGAGAAATAAGAAAAACAAAAGGTAGCCCTGGCTGGTGTGACTCAGTTGGTTGGGCATCACTCCAAGTACTAAAAGGTTGTTGGTTCAATTCCTGGTCAGGGCACATGCCCAGGTTATAGGTTATGGGCTCTGTCCCCAGTAGGGGGCATGTAGAAGGCAGTCAATCAATGATTCTCTCTCATCGATGTTTCGCTCTCACATTAATGTTTCTCTCTCTTCCTCTCACTTTCTCTCTGAACATCTATTTTAAAATCTTTAAAAAGAGAAAAGGTAGAGGGAGTTTTAGGGGGTTCAGTTTTAAGTCCAATGTTCATAGAAGGCTTCTATGAGGTGATTTGAGTTCAATTCTGAAAGCTGAGATGAAGTGAACTGTGTAAATACAGCTAGAAGAAAATCATTCCAAGAAAATAAAACTGTCAGTGTGCTTTGGTGATATGTATATGAAGATGCGTTCTCCTGTTTTTGTATCTGTTTAAAATTTTTCATGAAAAAACATTTATAACAAAATGTAGCCCTGGTTTATGTATCTAGAGTTTATTTCTGCATTTTTGGGGGGGAAATCATGACAGAAAATTTGATATTCTCAATTTTTTAAAAAAATTGAGTCAAAAGGTCTTAGCAATTTACCTCCTCAGAAACAATGTTTTAACATCCTCACTAACTCTGGCTACGATAATATCTAGCCCTTGGTTACAGATTGCTGTTTATTACTGCATAATTGTGTTGTGTGTATGTTAGTCTTCTCTTTCCAATTTTATTTTATTTCATTTTAAAATATTACTCTTTATTGCTGACTAGAGGCCAACAATAGTGAAGACATGGGGCTAGGAGGACCTAATCCCCGGTGTGTGTGGGGGGCTGTCCCTCAGCCCACCTGACCCCTCTCACAGACTGGGGAGCAGGCCTAAGCCACAGTCTGGCCTCCCTCTGCAGGATGTGACCAGGCTGATCAGGGCAAGGCACCAACTCCATCACCTCGCTGCTGCGGTCACTGCCAGTCACTGCAGCCGCCAAGATATTTTCATCAACACGGACTCCAGTGCCTTCACCATGAAAAATAACAACTTTCTTTAGGCATTTTCAAAAGGTGTCTTTCATAGGATATGACATTTCTTTCTTCTTCCTCTTCTTCTTTTTTTTTTCTTTTATCCTCATCTGAGGATATGTTTCCATTGATTTTTAGAGAGCTTAGAAGAGAGAGGGAAGGACAGAAAGAAATATCAATCTGAGAAGGACACATCGATTGGTTGTCTTCTGCGTGAGCCCTGATCTGGGCCCCAGCCAGGGAGGAGCCTGCAACGTAGGTACATGCCCTTGATTAGAATCGAACTCGGACCCTGCAGTCAGCAGGCCAGGGCTCTATCCACTGAACCAAACTGGCTAGGGCAGGATATGACATTTCTTAGCCTTCCAGTAGCAGACCTTTGTTTTTCCCTCCAGGAGTAAGTTAGAAAACCCCCCTAGATCACTTTCTTGGATCCTTATTACCCAAGTTACCAAGAACACTGTGAGTAGCAGTGTACAGGTGGCTTAGCCAGTGAGCGGTCAGAAAAGGTGTTTCCTCTGCAGCTCATGTGCAGAGGACCCCTGTGTTGTGTCTGCTGGTCTGGAAGCGTGCCCCAAGCCGTGAGACACCCGCCAGGAGCACGCCCCCAGCCCAGCAGCCCCGCGTTATGTCCGCAGCCCTCTGTGTCCGGGATGCAGGACACTATAGGCGCCTCCATCTTTGTGTCAGAGTGGCAGTTAATTTGCATATTACCTTTTTGTTAGTTTAGAGAGTATTACAGCTACCTCCCCTTCCCCTTTTACCCTCATCCTCCTAGCTCCTAAACCCCCTGCCCCATGTCTTCACTACCTTATTGTCCATGTCCATGGGCTATGCCTAGAAGCATATAAGTTCTTTGGTTCATCTTTTTCTCATCTCCCCAACCCCACATTAAGGTATGTCAGTCTGTTCCATGCCTCCATGCTTTGGGTCTTATTTTGTTGGTCAGTTTATTCTGCTCATTAGATCCACAGACAAGGGAGATTATATTTGTCTTTCTCAGATTGGCTTATTTTACTTAGCATAATATTTTCCAGGTTCATACATGCTGTCCCAAAGGGTAAGAGACTCCTCTTTTTCACAGCTGCATAATATTCCATAGTGTAAATATACCACTCCTTTTTTATCCATTCATCTACTGATCGGCACTTGGGCTGTTTCCAGATCTTAGCTATTGTAAATAATGTTGCTATGAATATAGAATGCATATATTATTTCTGACTTTTTTTTTGAGGGGGGTGGTTCTTAGAATATATTCCCAGAAGTGATATCGCTGAGTCAAATGGAAGTTCCATTTTTATTATTTTGAGGAAATTCCATACTGTTTTTCACAGTGGTTTCACCAGTCTGCATTTCCATCAGCAGTGTACTAGGGTTCTCCACATCTTTGCCAGCATAGAATTGTTGTTTGTTGATTTATTAATGATAGCCTTTCTGACAGGTATGAGGCAATATCTCATTGTGTTTTTAATTTGCATTTCTCTGATGATTAGTGACTTTGAGCATTTTTTCATATGTTTATTGGCCATTTGTATGTCCTCTTTAGAGAAATGTCTATTTAGGTCTTCTACCCATTTTTAAATTGGATTATTTGTCTTCTTTTTGTTGAGTTGTATGAGGACTTGATATATTGTTTCTGACTTTTTAAAATCCCCCTTTCTATCATGTCCTTTAAAATGATTAGACATATAATAAATTCCCTCTACAAATTACAGATTCAGAAGTAAAACTTAAATCATTAAGTTTATTAAATGTAACCTCAGTTATTATAGCATTTTACTGTGTTAAGAATGAAAAAAAAAAAAGCTGCACAAAATATTAGACCCACCAACAATTTAAAAGTTTTGAGCATTAGAGAGCTAGTTCAAAAATGCTTTAGGCTCCCTCCCCCCACCACCACCGCCCTCAGTAATTGGCCAACTGTGAGGTATAATTTGAATGGAGACTTTTCTTAGTCACATACTTATCATGATTCTTCCACTAAAAATTTGTTCTTTCAGTGGTTTACTTTCTGTTGCCATAGGACTAGGTACATTACACAAACATTTTGTGTCAATTCTGTCAGTTTTTCCTTAAGATGACCAAGTGTCTTAACAATTAGATGATTGTGATTGAATTTGAAAATAATGAAATCAGCCTTGTCCAGCCCAAAGAGTTTCCTGGACTCTTTAAAAGTTATTTGGCTAGATTGTGAGGTCACACCCAGACACCAAAGAGAAATGTCACTGAAAGATCATTCACTCAGAACCACCCTACATTGAGGGGAAATGGTGACAGGCTGGTCAAGCATGAGGAAGGCTCCTGTCACAGACAAATTTGTCAGTGTTAGTCACGCACAAGAACATAATGTTTAAAGGAAAATGCATGACACCGCTGGGAAGCTATGTTGGAAGAGCTATGGCCAAAGAAAAGAGAATTACAAATTTAGGGAGAATTGTGCTTCCATGACACAGATAATTTGGAAGTCTGGTGCATAAAAAGTTGTTTTTATAATTTAGTTCACCTTAGGATCTATTATACATAAGGCAAAAATCTCTCTCTTGAGAACAGTGTCTTTATATCAGGAAGGAGGGATTACTGCATTATGCTGACATTCAGTTGGAAACAATTTTAGGGTGTGGGATGATTCATTATCAGAATCAGACTGTCTAATCATAAGCCTTATCCAATCATAAGAATACTTTTAGGCACTGTTGCTAAATGGTTAGAGCATTGGTCCACACACCAAAGGGTCACAGGTTCAATTCCTGGTCAAGGGCATATGTCTGGGTTGCAGGTTCAATCCTCTGCTCTGGTTGGGGGGTGGGGGGGCGGGAGGCAGCCAATCAATGTGTCTCTCTCACATTGATGTTTCTCTCTCTTCCTCTTTCCTTTCCCCCCTCCACTTCTACTCTCTCTAAAAAAAAAAAAAATCAATGGAAAAAATATCCTGCGGTTAAGATTAATAAAACAAAATAAAACAAAACAAACAAAAACAAACAAAAAAAAACACTTTCAGAACAGTGCCATACCTCATTGTCAAACACAGAGGACATATGGCACCATTATAATTCAAAAGTCACCAAACAGCTTTGAGACCACAGACAGTAATTTTGATATCTGAACCTTAATTTCCTCATCTTAAAAATGGACACACAGCCCTAGCTGGTTTGGCTCAGTGGATAGAGCATCGGCCTATGGACTGAAGGGTCCCAGGTTCGATTCCCACCAGGGGCATGTGCCTGGGTTGTAGGCTTGATCCCCAGTCGGGGGTGTGCAGGAGGCAGCCGATCAATGATTTTCTCATCATTGATGTTTCTATCTATATCTCCCTCTCCCTTCCTCTCTGAAATCAATAAAAATATTTAAAAAAAATTAACACATAGATGATCTTTCATCTGCATTTTACTGGTATGTTTTATGTATACCAAAATTCTGAGCCTCATTCTTCAGGCAGAAATCTGAGCAAATGGAAAAAATAAATAGGAAAGTACTCAAACATAACATTTCCCTATTAATTGCTAATCATCATCCCAAGGGACAATTTATTTAGATTTCTACCTGAGGATTCAAGCTTTGCTTAATACTCCTCTATTGTATCACAAATTCTTTGTTCAGGTATCCTTCATTTGTTCATTCTTCTATTTAGTTGATCATTCGCCAAATATTAACATCCTGTCATATGATAAGCACTGTGCTAGGCCTTGAGATACAAAGAGGACTAAGGCAGACACAGTTCCAACCGCGTGGAACTTGTAATAGAGCAGGGGAGACCAACGTTGCACTGAGTTCATGCAGAAGTAGGACAGGATGTTAGGAGAGCTTTCAACAGGGGATATCTTAGCCTTTTTGGGTTTTAGAGATACCAAAGCTGAAGCAAGAAAAACAGGGAGGAGTTGGCTGAGAAGAGAGTACAGGGGAAAGTGGTTTAGGCAGAGAGAACAACACTGAATTGATTCGGAAGTACTGGAAGGAAGGCCAACACAGCTACAGTGTAGAGTCAGGATCCAGAGCTCAAGAGTCCTCATTAAGGGTTTGGTCTTTGTTCTGAGAATAATGGAAAGCCTTTGAAATATTAGTTTTGTTTGTCCTTTGTTGTATATATTTATGATGGAAAGTAACAAGATCACTTGCATTTTAAAAAAAGCTAATTTTAGCCCTTGCCAGGTAAAATTATTCATTTGTTTGAAGCATACCAAGGTTGCAGGTTCGATCTCTTGTCAGTGTACATGGAAGAATTAACCAATGAATAAATAAATAAATAAGTGGAACTACACATCAGTGTTTGTTTTTTTTCTCTCTCTCTCTCCAATCAATTTTAAAATCTTAAAAGCTCATTCTAGGCACTATGTGTAGGAGAAGATGACACACAAATAATGTTTATGGGGAAATGAGTTAGGAGGCAGTTGGAGGAAATGAATTAGGGGGTTGGCAATAAAGAGGAGGAAATCATGGGCTGTTCAAGAGATATTTAGGAGACAGAATCCTTTGTTTTTGCTTTGCCTTTCTGATTGGGGCATTTTCTGATGTGAGGTGCAGGGAGGAGGGCATAAGTGCAGAACAGCAATATTGCTAGGTAGAAGTGGCAGAGATCAGAGTTTCCATTGCTGAGCTGGCTGTAATTTGTGAGTCAGTATGTCCAAAATGATGGAGCTGTGAAGAAGGGAGTTTCAGAGGTTTGTAGGGAGGTTATGTTCAGGACTATGGCTAAGTGCATGGCTACACATGTGCAAGGCAGGCCATGTTAGACCTATCTGTAGTAACTGTTAGGGGACTGAGCAGTTAACAGACATACCAGTGCTAGAAGACTGAACTCCATTCAATGGAGAGATCTTATCAAATGCCTAGGGCGTTGAGTGGAAACTCCAGTAAGGTTCATGCTCTGAAGACTAAAGACAAAACCAAAATAGGATAAAGTTGAATCAGAGTAATTAACAACCTGGCAGAATAAAAGTCAACACTCTAAAAAAAGACAATAAACATAGTTCCTCACAATGTAGCAGTCAGAATTGTTTTATATACAATAAGAAATTACTAAGTAAGTAATTCAATACAGAGGGAAATCAAGAGACAAAATAGTGAATAGAAAGAGAAATAACCCTAGATGTTAGAATAGATGTGGGTTTCAAAGCATCTATAATAATAAAAGCATAATATGCTAATTAGATGGATTAGATTGTGGGGAAATGGTGACTGGCTGATCAACCTTCCAGATGATCTTCCAGATGAAGTTACAGCTGTGGGGACCGAGGCAGAGGTCACCACCACAGCTTGTGAGGTGGCAGAGGTGGCTAGGGGCGATCAAGCAGGCAGAAAAAAACTGTTAAGGATGATCAGGCAGGCAGGCAAGTGGTTAGGGGCAATCAGGCAGGCAGGTAGAGGAGTTAGGGGCAATCAGGCAGGCAGGCGAGTGGTTAGGGGTGATCAGGCAGGCAGGCAGAGGTGGTTAGGGGCCATGAGACAGGCATGAAGAATGGTTAGGGGTGATGAGGCAGATATGGTTGAGTGGTTAGGGGTGATTAGGTAAGCAGGTGAGTGATTAGGGGCGATCAGGCAGATAGACAGAGGTGGTTAGGGGCTATGAGGCAGGCAGAGTAGTTAGGGGTGATGAAGCAGACAGGCAGAGGTGATTAGGGGTGATCAGGTAGGCAGGCAGGCAAGCATTGGGAGCTAGTGGTCCTGGATTGTGAGAGGGATGTCGGACTACTGGTTTAGGCCTGATCCCACTACAGGATCAGGCCTAAACCTGGTGGTTAGGGCTTATGAGGCAGGCAGGATTGAGGAATTTCATGCACCAGGCCTCTAGTCTATAATAAGTATGTTCAAGAGTTTAGAAGAAGAGATAGAGTTTTCCTTTTAAAGGCAGATGAGGAATCACAGCAGAAAATGGAAACTAGGAAAACAACTAAATGGAAATTTGGTAACTGAAAAACTATTGCTAAACAGAGCTTAGAAGAAAATGTACTATCTTAGATGGTTCTATTAGAAATGAAGAAAGGTTAAAAACTAATGCCCAGAACATAAAACTTAAGTTAGAAAAGAAACAGATGAATAAACAAAATAGAATGAAGGAAACTGTAAGAATAAGAGGAGCAAGTTATGACATAAACAAGTTTATACAGGCCAATGCAAAAGATTAATAAAAGCAGCAAACTTCTAGCAAGGTTGATCAAAGGAGAAAAAAGAGGATGCACAAATAAACAATACTAGGAATGAAAAGGGATTTAGCCAGAAATGCTCCCAACTTTAAAAAGCTAATAAGATATTATAAACATGTTTATGCTAAAAGAACTTGAAAATTAGATAAAACTTGATAGAAAATATAACTTCCTACAGCTAACTCAAGAACAAATCAAATCATGAATAATCATTCTATAGCCATGAAATAAGTTGTCAGTAAATTAAAATCTTCCCACAAAGCAAACTTCAGTCACAGAGTTCTTTTAGCTAGGAAACATACCATTCCAACTTTGTACAAACTACCACAGAGAACAAAAAAAAGAGAAATAACTCCCCAGCTCTTTTTAAAAAGCTAGTATAATCTTGATGCCAATATATCATCACTATATCAGTATAACTAGACTAAGACAACAAAGAATCGTTATGACTATAGTGAAAATCATAATAGTAAAAATCCTAAATAAGCTGAGTTAGAAAATGGAATCTGATAGTGTATAAAAGAGATAATAATACATCATTACAGGGTACCATGATGGTTGTATCTCACAAATCCATGAATAGTTTAATATTAGAAAAAAAACCAATTGAATTTTGATTTAAAAACTTGAATTTTGATAAAATTCAGCACAGGTTATTTTTTTTAAAAAGCTTCTTAAGGAAGGAATAAAAATGGTCTTTCTAACAAAAGAGAGGTTATCTACCAAATACGGCAGCTAACATTATCCTTAATTTGAATTGTTGAAAGCATTCTCATTTAGCTCAGGAAGAAGACAGGTGGCCTAAAGGAGAAAAGATCTAAATGGACTTCAGGGTGTGAAAGTTACCCCTGAAACTGCAATACTGTGGCTCAGTCTAAGTAAATGAAGAAATATATCATGTTTATGGATGCTAAAGTTCAATAATTTTTTTAATAGAGTTTTTTTGTTTTTGTTTTTTAAATATATTTCATTGATTTCTTACAGAGAGGAAGAGAGGGATAGAGAGTTGGAAACATGGATGAGAGAGAGACATTGATCAGGTGCCTCCTGCACGCCCCCTACTGGGGATGTGCCTGCAACCAGGATACATGCCCTTGACTGGAATCGAACCTGGGACCTTCCAGTCTGCAGGCCGACGCTCTATCCACTGAGCCAAACTGGTTTCGACAAGTTCAATAATTTTTTAAATCAGTTCTTTTCAAGTTGATAGAGTCAATGCAATTCCAACCAAAATCTGTGTGTGTGTGAGTTGTCAAACTATATCTATAATTTATATGTAAGAATCAAAAATATAGTCTTGAAGAAGAACATGATGCAGAGATTTGCTTTACAAATTACCTTTTAAAAAATTATAGTAATTAAGGCAGTAGGATGCTGGTTCAGGGATAGAAAAAAATGACCAATGAAACAGGAAGAATAGGATCCCCAACAGAACCCATCTAAATGGAAACTTGATTTATGAAAGGCTTCCTTTGTGAAATCAGTGCAGAAAGAATGTATTTAAAAAAAAA